>JBCAUA010546020.1:0-16623 GCA_038406235.1 Peronia verruculata | reverse complement strand
GTCTACCGGGCATACGGTGCATAGGCAAATTAGCGCGTGCCCGGTTTACCGGGCATACGGGTTCAAAGGGTTAATTATGACATTTTTTGAAAGAAAAAAAAAAGTTTGTCTTTATGAAAAGGCATGGTATCATAGTGACTGACTCATTATTGTATAGTTTCAATCAGAATCAACCCTGCTCGCTACACATGACTATATGATATATGGCAACATCTACACAGTAATTAAAAATGAATGTTGTGAACAAAACTTCCTTGGCATGGATTTATATGATAGTTTGGCATTTTGGATGTATAGATCATACAGTTTCCTGATTAAACCAAGTTAAGTATTCTTCAATTATTGTTATTTTATAGAACAATACGCGAAGATGAGCATTCTTCTTATAAGAGTGAACAAAGACCTTTTTTTTTCAATTGTTTTGTCTAAGAGGATGCATTCAGTTGGGTATTTTGTGTCAGATTTGTGGCATAGATTATGTTCAAAGCATAATTATGGCTTTAAAGAGACATTTTTTTTTTGTAACAATTTCTTCAGCTGAAGAATAATTTAATAGCTGTTTTCATGGGACATAACTGTGAAATACAACACTCATTCTGGCTACATATAGATATTGATTAGTACTCTCACACTTGCAAAAGATATAAAATATTATTGATTAACAATAATTTTGCTATTGCTGTCATGGGAAAGCTGTTGTATGCTTGGATTTAATGGTCCACTTATTACATACATGTATATTTACTTATTGTAAAATCCAGTTGCAGTAAATGGAGCTTCAAATTATAGTTATGTGTGACAAATTTGAAAGAAGCAAACGTTACTTACAGTTATGAATAGTAGTCAGTTGGAAAAATTAATATCATTTATTGATACTGATAATGTTAAAAGAAAATGGCCAAAAATTTCGAGACATCAAAAGTTATCAATATAACCAGGGCAGGTATGAGGAACAAACCTCTCTGTAAACACACACACACACAGACACCCCCCCCTTTTATCATACTACTTCTTACTTATGCAAAATATTAAGATCAGAGGAATGTTGAGTTACAGATCACGTTACTCAATCCAGTTTCATGTTCATTGGATGTCTAATATAGACTTTTCAGCATACCAGCGGACCTGCATCTTTTAGCTTTTTAAAGCCTTTTTTTTTTAATCCTCTATCTATAATGTGTCATCCTTGAAAACACACTGCGCGCCCCTGTTGAAAGGAACTGTTACACATACAAAATTGTCACTGATGAGTTTAGTCAAGAATTGAGTGTAATAATATACCACAGAAAAAAAAAGTCAAGATCTTACATGCTGATGTGTTTTGTAATTTTTAGAAAGTTGTCATGGAACAACGATTTAAAATTTATATTTATTTATTTATTTATTTATTAAACTATGAATTAAGGAGATTAAAAATGACATTATTATCCCAGTTGGAATCAACTGCACTGTGTTTGTATGGAATGTGAAAGAACCTTCTGTTCATGATATGCCATGAGATTCTCCACCATCATAATATGAATTGTTTCTTAGGTCAATCGTTGTACTTGCTCCTAAATCCTGTTCTTGGTAGGAAAGGTAATATGGCGTTATAATCATAGTCATGCGTGTTATTGTGTGGAACATTCCGATGGTGTGCGTGCTTGTTTGTGTGCGCACGTGCAAGGAAGTGCATGCAGGATTGATAGATAGGTGTGTAGATAATAGAAAATAGGTTTAATGAAAAGAGCGTAAAGTGCCTCATTTCAAGTTCCAGTGAGAATGAGCTGATGTCAGTGACCCTGTGTGAGCCCATCTTCATTGCTACGTCGTTCACTTGTTAGCCCCATAAACCCGTGATCCGAGAAAAAATGCCATTTTCAAAATCAAATCCCCCCCCCCCCCTAAAAAAAATGCAACTCACGAATTACAACAGTTTATTTTTGTTTGTTTTGTTTTTAACGTTTTCAGACAATGGTCTGCACAGCCCACTAGCGAACATATATATTTTCTAATTAAATGTACTAGGATTAGTAATTGAGCACTTAACTGCTAACAATCCCAGATCGTCGCTCCATAATTATCTTACAAACATAACAAATACTACATCAATGAACAGGGCAAAACCCCGATGTCAGTGCATTTATCAAAGGTCACGATGAATAAAGATGATATAGCTGAACACCTTTTGTTGTACCTCAGTCGCCAAACCACCATTCATATGCAAAACTTAAACAATTTAACTTTCAAGTCCTGTGCGGCTAAGCCTATTCAGCAGTCACATAAATTTCCAAAGAGGGTGTACTAGTAATACTGATTAAAATCAGTTGTCAAACATAGGCCCTGAAAATGGTAGGCCCTATTTGACATTCACCATTAAATTGATTAAAATTATGTTCTGCTGTATCATCAAATGAGCATTTCAGATTGGCTATATATTTTGCAGTATCTTTGTGTGCAGCAATAACAAATTATCTTTCGTGATTTAATACCAAATTTCAAGGAATGCGAAATAGGTAATTTGCCTCCCGAGACGTGCGTCCACACTTTGTAATTCTACATGTACTCAGCGGATGTGGCGTGATGTTCAGTCCACTTTTAGAAGTTTATTTTGGTGTGTTTCTGGATCATTGGATGGGTCCACTTCTCTTCAGTAAGATTTAGGTTCTAAGTATCTTTCATCTATTGACCGCTCCTATCACTAAAAATATAGAACTTATGACTAGATGTAGATTCTATACCTTGGTCCCATCGACAAATAAGCTATGGGCGAAAGAAAGAGCAAATCACACAGTGGTCCTCCTCGTTGCGACCCATTTTTCATTCCCCGATACAATACTGATTTTTGTTTGGATGGGCAGCCATTCCATCAGCCCAATAGGCTTTTTAAGGGTCATAGTCATACCTCTTCATACTGGCTATGTCAGGCAGGCCTAGAGATGAAATCCTTTGCTGGAAGCCCTCCTGTCTTTTATGCTTTCTCCTAACCCCTTCTTCTATAGTCCCTCTCCATAACAGTGGCCCTAAATTAATTCAGATCTAGATCTCAAATCATGTAGATCTATATCTGTTCAGGACACGAAGCCAGGCTTGATTGTCCTCATTCCATGATCTCAATGTCTCAGAGTCCGGTTCTGGCTCATTCACAGATTCTGACCCAGAATCATCATATTCGTCACCCCTCACCCGGTAAAATATCCGTACATGTATTGAGATATAAAGAAAGGGATGCACGACGGCGTTTCTCAGACATTCTGGTGGATTTATTATTATTTTTTGTGTGTGTGTGTGTGTAGATCTGACGTCAGATACTCACTGATAGGCGATTGTTTACGTTCTGACTGTATTAAGTGCTGTAGAGGTCGACTGTAGTCGCAGCAGTAAAGAAATCACTAGAGGTACTTATTTTGCTTTCGTGTCAGGTAAGAAAAGTCCGCCAAATTAAGAAACACTCAAAATCAACAAAGAATTTCTATTTACATCCATATTTAAAATATTCAAATAATGCAGAAAAATTCGGGGGGGGGGGATGCTCCAGGTGGTAAAAAATAAAAAAAAGGTCAAACGGCAAAAAGTGCAGCAATCGTGCGGCAAGTAGGTCAAAATGCGGCCGCATGATTTCCGCGGTGCGGTCGCATTTTTCTCGGATCACCTATAAACTGACCATCGTATGAAGAAGGAAGAGAGGTAGAGAGCCGACTATGAGACATCAGATAGATTAAGCTATCATTTAGATCAAAGTCGCTGAGTTGCCTGTAATTTGATAAGAGGCATTTAAAAACTTGTTTTCTGAATGTTTATTTGTTAGTTTGTTTGTTTATTCTATTTTTTTTTCCAGGATACATTTATAGGTTCTAGTTTACTTGGGAGGGAGTCTACATGTGATTTAACAGAAATTCGTTCACAAATTATGAAATCACGTTTGTTGCAGTCCTAAGCGCACACTTACTCTTAACAGCGTAGCAATTTGTACCCAGTGAATTCTCACTTAATTTGTCAATTGCTATTTGACACAGTGACATAGTTAGTTTCAATTATGGTTTTACCTTTTTTTTCTCTAGCTTCAGTTCAGTTTTTGTTTTGGTCTTAGATATTGTACTACTGTGCATGACTGGAAAGGCAAGTAGTTAAATGTATGAGAATATATATGTATGACGCAATGAAACCGTGTGAGGGAGGACTGTGAGCATCTATTCTACGTGACAACAAAAAATGCCGACGGGGAGATATCATTATTCATGCAAAACAACAGAAATGTAAAATATACCAAATTCGTAACAAATTTTTAAACCATACCCAGTACATTAAGCTTCTTTTATTTACTAGTAATGAGCCAAAATATGAAATTCAAACAGCTTGAAAAAAAAAAACTGCTTTGAAGAGTACTGTTCAGTAAAAGCTAAGTGTGCTGTTAGGGCGCTAACACACGTTTGTACGTTGTAATCACAACACGGCAGGGCAACCACAGATTATCTCACGCGAATATGTTTGCCTGTTCGCCGTGTTTTATTCTTCAGGCTGAATAGAATAATGTATGCAATGCGAATCAGTTAACGAGAAATAGTGTAACACGGTGATTATTCCGTCAGCACGCTTGTAGCTGTTCAGATTGTGTGACTCTTTGGCTCACCATTAGTGATGTGAAAAACAGATCGCAAATGGGAATTTGTTTTCAAGAGTAGTAGCATATGTCCAGGAATAATTTTTAAAATCTTAGAAATTACAGGTGGCTCAGTCCATTTATCCCAATTTGCATGAGTTCTATTGATATACAGAAAGGTGCATAAGAATTTTGTCCGTCTCCCCCCCCCCCTCCCCCTTCACACACACACGTACACACAAAATACATTACGTTAACGTAAGCAGAAGAAGTGAGCAACAGCAAAAGAATCGGTAAGCATTCAGTTCACCAGAAACATCGATCAAGGATACCAGTGATGCTGTGCATTTCTGAAAGTCAAACTTACTTTGATCAACAACTAAGATGCAATCCAAGGTTCTGTATATCGCCAGCATCCAACATAATAACTCATTTTGTACCTGAGAGATGGTGATCACTAAACAGTTATTGTCATATATTTGTTTCAACCGAAATTGGCAAGTATATCACTAAGGATAGTTTTCTTGTTTCTAAATGAGGAAGTTTTAGATATTGAAAAGGTTAGGGCTGGAGGTCGCTTGGGCGCCGCCACTACCTCGCACGCCTTGATATAAACAAATAATGTAGTGAATTAGTAGAAGTGCTTAAAGACTCCAGGATATTTGGTATCCGATTAAAAGCTTTCTTTTTGTTTCTCACCTTTTTTTTTTTTTTTCTGATCACGTCCAGGCACAATGAACGATAGGAACATAGGCATACGCGCGCGTTAGGTAAAATAGAAGGCCATGAAAGAGGTTACAACATAATTTCAATAGCTTATTTCGTGAAAATCTAACCTATACGCGGTAAACATACAGGTGGCATCTGTTGGGTTCAGTGATCTTCTCTTTGTTATAGAAGACCTTTCGAAGATAAAAGATAAAGGGAATGAAAATTCATAACATGTCAAAACTCAGGAAGAGTTTTAGTTATGTAAGGATGAATCTAATTTATTGTCCTAATGATTCTGGTGAAAACTGAGGAACAGTGCTAAATTTGTCACCAAATCGTGCTGTATGCTGCAGTAAACGGCAACACCGTGTATTTGCAGGTCATGTATGATTTGATGTTCACAAAGTACTAGGCCTGTGCATGGCCGACAAGGTTCGTGACGGACGATTAACAGTTAACGAACTTCCATGACCGTCGATGATCGATTGTTATATCGGTTAAATATTTTCCTCTTTGTCATGTTTGACGTCACATCGATTATGGTTATGGCATTGACTTTAGTCTGTTGTGAGGGGGGAACGCCACCCACGGTCAGCCTGAGTTTCGGTCACATGACCTTTGACTGGGGACTTTAATTTAAAAAAAAAAGGGGGGATGGGCTGTGAAACCCAATACTTCACAAATCTGACGTTGCAGATAGATCGGGCGTCGAATTTTAGTGCACTTTGATACCAAATACATGTATTACTATATAATGGTCATAAATTGAAATTTTAATTACATTATGTAACATCACAAACAATGACGATCACCTCTCCAGATAGCATTGTGCAAAATAACATACCACGTGCTAAAACTTTGCACTGAGGTGGGGTGGTAGGGGAAGGGGCAATTCAACGCGTGGGCTCCGCGACTCGTTGTCACTCTAATGGTTTTAACCCTACAAGAATTACAAGAAACGCAATATTGCCACAATGGTGTTATGTTCAAGAAATGACTGTGTAGACACACATGAATTTATATGTCCGAAACGAATTTCCTCTCACTGTGATACAGCTATCTAAAATGTAATCACATGCAAAGTACACTACGTAACACCCCGGCAGATCGCCCGTTGGCACTTTTAGAGTTAATTACTGAGTAAAACAGCTCAGCGTCCCCCCCCCCCCCCCAAAGTTCTCTTTGTTCTCTTTAAAAAAAAAGTTCATACAGGGGGGGGGGGGGTGTGTGTTGGCATTGGGACGAACGCGTGTCGCCGACGGACGGAGAATTTTTCCCGAGATCAAAGACACCAGTGTAGCTAACTTATGAATGCTTTATCCTCACTGGTTGACTACGACCGATCTTCAGTTATCATAACTGGTTGTTCAGGAGTCCATGACCGATATAACTGGTTGTTCAGGAGTCCATGACCGATATAACCGGTTATCATGACCAATCATGCACAGGCCTGCAAAGTACCCTCATCACAAATTTCATTCTGAAAGCTACCGCCGCTGATATAGAGGGTAGGGGTTATTTTTGTTCTATTCGTTTGTTTCATATTGATATCGGTGATGGAATTCTTGAACAGCTCTCGCGGCTGTACTGCATAACTGATACATGTGCTTCATTCAAATAAGCGCTATGAAATTGATATGATTCATAACCACAGTATTAGATTAAGAGCTTAAGTGTCGCTGTACTGTTTAGTGTTTGCAGATGCGGGTTGAACAGAAGAATGGAATGGATTTTTGGGACAGAAATCTAGTATTTTCTTTGTTTTTGTTTTCCTGTGATGACATCGTGGCGCATTTTAATAAGTGAAGTCGATGGGACAATACTTCACATAATTATACAATGTATGTACAATAGGGAGCGAATTCACCAAAGGAACCGATTGTTGTAGAATGTTTGTCCAGGCAGAGCATTGATATTTGTGAGAACTCATGAAAATAGAAGTTTGCATCCTTCAGAAACGAAACTTTGGGTTAGTACTCTGCTCTGAGATCATATTATATCGTACATTCTAATATTCTCTCTTGAAACAATTTGACTGTCTTAACCTTATTATAGCATCTGTTTATCATTAAGTGATGTTTAAGATCTGAAGTGATGTTTGGGAGCCAGAATTTGACACTTCCAAAAAGAAAACAAAAACACACACACAAAAGTATATTCGTGCAAATCTCCTGATATGTATAAAGTTTACAAACTATGTCTTTGGCTGTCTTGAAAAAGTGCTAAAAGACAATAACTAACCCGAAACTAAATATCATGTTAATTGTCCCAGAGGCTTGTCTGAGATGGTATTTATTTGACATCTTCACCATTATTTCATGTATTTTTTTTTCTCTCTCCTCAGGGGCTGATTTGTCCATATGCCCACAAACAGAGACTTGCTGTACTCGCAGCATGGAGGAAAAACTTACCTCCCTGAGTAGAAAAGAACATACCAAACAACTGGATGAATCTTTTAAGCTACTCAAAAGTACTTTTGCATCTCGAACAAGAAAGTTTGATGGTGAGTACAGATGTCTGTTACTTGGTTCTTGATAACTTGTGGTTTCTTACCCTCAGTTCCTTGCCCAATTTTCTCTGTTCCTTTCTTCGTTTTCTGGGATTTTTTTTTTCTTCTCCTATTTCGTTCTGTTTTTGAAAATTTTACTTTAGATATTACTCATATATTGAGTATTTTACTATCTAGTAAATGCTGATGGCGGAAAGAATCACGACAGTGAGATAGGTGGATGTTTGTTTTGATCATCAGAAATATCATCATGAGGTATTTTGAGATAGGTCACATGATCGAAGAAACACCTACCTACCACATTTGGTTTTGTTTATATGATATATTGCATGACATTTCTGAATGCTTATCATTGTCAGAACTTGTCTGACCTGCCCAGACCATGTAGGCCGACTGACAGATCTCAAAATACCTCTCTGAACACAGTTTCATTTCGCAGTACCACTTAACTTAGTTTTATTCTTTGTGGGTTTTTTTTTATGCTTCTTCGTCATTCCACTCTTTTGAGTGCCAAGTAATCTTAAAACGATGTATTTGTATCACGAACACATAAAATATATTTGACTCCGAAAGTGTACGTGAAGAAGAAGAAGAAGAAGAAAAAAAAAGGAAAAACAGCTGCTTGGAATTAGCATTTTGGAAAATCGATGTGCAATTTGCTAATATTTTTGTTTGCAACTAAATATTTCTCAGTGACCACAACCTTTAACAACAGTATAAAACTATAAGCGATCTGTGAGGCGTTGTTACTCAGATGTTTCAGAGCAACTGGCTCCATTTGGCCCGTCCCCTCCAATTATCGACAGGCCAGCAGCAAGATTTGCCCTGGCCAGAATTTATTGCTGCATCGAGGGTGAAAGGAGGAGTGTTTACTGTGGGGTTTTATGACTTTACAGCTGGTCAAGGTCGACGCCAGAATGATGGCCCCAGCTGACCCTTTGTTTGGGGAGACCCGTCTCTGTAAAATTTAGGACAAATAATGGAACAATGATTGCTTCCCCCCTGCCTTGGATCCGCCCAGCCACCATGATGATATGGAAAATAATTACCAGACCACTTGCAACAAATGAACTTGTTTATCTCTCTCTCTCTCTCTCTCTCTCTATATATATATATATATATATATTTATATATATACGGACATTTCAGTTTAAATAACCCATCTAATGAAACATATTTGCAGCATGTGGAAAAGAAAAAATAACTGCAATTATGTGGAGGACTTAACAACGAATATTGACAGTTTGTAGCCATCATGGACCCTTTCATCAGAATTTATAGCGACTATAGCATCAATAGCAACACGAGCGTATGTAGCCACCTAAAGCCAGTTCAAAACAAACGCATTTTATCAATATTGTTATTTTCATTTTTTAGCTGTGCACCTCACAGAACTTACTGAAAGAATATTATCATGGTCAGAAATGACTGAAAAAACAAAATAGCAAATTCAATTCCTACAGTCAACAGTGCACATCTTTTCCTTATACATGGATGTTTGTGTCATTGTATTTTGTGATATTGACAATCATTCTCTTTCATTATATTTCTGAGTTCCGAATATTAAAACGCCCATTCTGGAAGAGAGCCAATGAACATTTCGAATTTGTGGTTGAATCACTTGATACAATGGACAGAACAAGTGTTTATTCGAATATATAACGACAACATTTGCTGTGCTGCTTCTGTTCCATGGAGGCATCCTTCTAGTACGTAGGCGAAATAGCTACAACTGAAAACCTTGTCATCCTCTCATGTGCTATCACTTCTGTTAACCTGAGTCGCAGGAAAGTCCTGCCATGAATTGTTTCTAATGAAGAAAGCACATTTATGAGTTAACTTAAATGCATTTTTTTTTTTAGTAGAATTGTTTGTTTGTTAGTTTGCTTGTTTTTTTTTTTTTTTCTTGCATACTAACCTGAAAGACAGAGAAGCTTTGGGAAACAGAATAAATTAGTATATGTGGGACGAAGTAAAACAAACTGGTTGCCGATAGTCTCTACTTATCCAGTTTATGGGCGTTGTCAGCTAGATGGATTCGCTAAATTCCGGCATTTTTTTTGCTAGCTGCCATGGATGAACAAAGACATACCTAAGTCGTGGCGAGAACCAAAACAAGATTGACAAAAGAGGGAAGTAAGAGAGATAAAACGCAGACAAGGAAAGAGAGGGTGGGGAAAGGAGCACGGATGGATTTGTATACATGTGTTAGGCATTAGGTTTCTCCACCCGCCCAGAGTTGGTTGCTTCATGAAAAATGCTGTCAGGTTTCCCCACCCAAATCATTCGGTGCCGACTTTTGAAATTGCTTTCCGACATTTCTTTCCCGTCAAATATGTTGACTACGAAATCCGTTTGTATATAATTTTTGGTCTGTTGCCAGCAGCTGCACGGTCACCGAGTAGTCATTTTGTGTTTTTTTATTTTTATTTTTTTGTAAGAACAAATTTGAAACCATCGACCAGTGGAGCAGGAATTGAAAACTTTTTGGAATTATTTCTAAAAGTAACAACCATATTTACAGTCGAACAAGTTCAGGTTGAATGTATTGAATGATTCACACCATATATTTTCTCTATCGAAAACACACACATAAAAAAAAAAAAAAAAACTTTGTCGTGCACTCTGTGTCAACATTTACACGGGCTTTTTTTTTCCTGTCACTGAACTCATTTGAAAATGACTATACTTTCATGCCACGCTTTGACATGTCCATTGCATTGCCAATTCCCATACACATCATTCCTCAAAAGAAAATAATCGAGTAGCAACATACCTATCTCGATTTCAGGGTGGAGAGCCCCGAATTCAGCATTTTCATTATTTTCGGCTATCAACATCAAGTTGGAGAAACCGGGGCCTCCCAGCCATCAAGATACTTTCACAGTGACTGGACAGAAACTGAATTTTTAAACTTTTACACTTTCTGCCCCTGGGACCAGAGACTTATTAACACAGGGCTATTCATGTGGTAGCAGAATAACGACCGAATTTGTTTTGGAAAGTTACTCTGTGAGTTTATCGATGATCAGTTTCTCTCTGTCGGAGTGATTTACTTACTCTTTTAATTCTCACTAGCACAATATTTTAGCTGTGAACTGTGTCAAAGAAATGCCCATTGATCTGATGGACATCCTTATTAGTATATGGTTACTGTGAGACGGTGGGAATGTTATTCGATGGTATGTCACGTTTAGAGTTCTGTATAAAATGCATAGATTCGCTTTAATGGGAGTTCGAGATTTAACCTGTTTTCACATTCGCTTCATTGTTCGTCAATAGGAGGTGGGTGACAATGTTCGTTCATGCTTACGTCATGTCAATGGATCAATACCACTGCCAGACTAAAACCTGATACGTGCGGCGCTTTCGTATCGTTCAAATGAATATTATTCGTTTACATGTTATTATGCTCAGTATTCGATAAAAGCCACAAGAGGTGTAATATACTATGTGAAAAGTGCGGAAACAGTCTGCACATGTATTCTTTTTCCGAAACAGTCTGCACATGTATTCTTTTTCCCCTGGCTGCAAATTGCAGTGTGTTATTTAAGTAAATGACAAAACTGAAAACATATGATTATAACATTAAAAAATGACATACTAATACAACGGTACGTTAGCTTGAACGCAGGGGGGAAAAAAAAAATCTTTACTACTATTAATTGCTTTCGGTTTCGTTAATTGTGCAGTCGCATCCTTTCAGCGTTAAAATTTAACACACGCAACACACGCACAAGAAGAATACTCACGGCCTTCGTGGGAGATTTTTAATTCATTGGTCAAACTGATACTGCCCTGCGACTTAAGGTAGAGGATCCTCGACCAAATACATATTCATCAGTCAAGATCATGTTCAGTCAAAATGCATATCTAAAGGAATATTACAGCTAAACTATTCAGCTGTCAAAAATCCAGTGATACAGTATATTAAAACCAGCCTAGCTTGTTACAAATCATTGTTTGTCACATAGTTTTCTGATCAACTGCTTTGTTTTCGACAAATTATCCTTAGTTATCACCCACGAATAAAACTGCAAAATGGCTCTATGTAGATCAAAAGGAGGTAGATCTATTCTCTTACAAGTCAAGCTTGTTTGTGTCTGCTTTTATTTGTGATAAACAATGTTTTGACTGCTGACATCGATTTTCTTGCATTCTATCCTCTTTGTGTTGGCGAAATCATATGAAAGACACTTTTAAAACTGATATGTACTGTTTGTAAGCTAACATGGCTAACAAAAAACTGTGGTAGTTGACCCAGGAAACAAGAATTTGCAGGCAGTCGGTTCACCAAAAAGTGTAGACAGAACCTATTATCGATAATGATCAACAGTCATCACCAGCCAAGAAAATCAGGTCTGGTGGACTTGATGAAACCCGTAATTCTGATTAACTGTCAGAAATCTGAGATCTAGATTTAGGTGCATTCATTCTCATGAATGTAAGATTAAATTCATCTTTCATCACTTTGACGATGGAGGGACTACACAACGAGTGCTTGGGCAAATTGATACGGGATATTTCCCCTAATTTAAAGTTTGTTGTTGTTGTTAAGAGCATAGGTATACCACTGCAGAGAAACAGCCATATTTCCAAGCTTCAGTGCGGCCGTAGGAATCGTGGGGGCTGTGGAGGGGAGGGGGGGGGGGTCCAATTGTTTATTGTAACTTTTTGCACGGGAACATTTCCCCAAACTCTCCTGGTGTATGGTACTCACAGGGATCCCCATGACTGAAAACAATGAGGGTGACTAGTACCCCCAGCTCCAAATTTTTGGGGGTGATACTGGAATTTTTGAGGGTGATGAAAATAAAATGTCTTTGCCACTTGAAATGTGCAAAGTTATGACATGTTAAAACCTGTAGGTTTGATGTTTATTTTCAATGGTGAACGCCCGCGTTAAGAAACTTAACGCTTGATCTCTGTTTGATGTCGATCATTCACCCGAGCGAAAATAACACACTCCGGTTCCGAAAATAATGCACGTGCCCGAAACGTACTTATGAAAAATTCTGTACATGGTTTTGTGATTTTTGTACGTGAAAACGCACAACTGTACGTGAATCGGGAACTCTGTACTCGGAAATGTTTCGGAGGTTAGACCAAAGGAAAATAATTTCTAGCCAGAGTTTTTATTATTATTATTATTATTATTGATTGACGAATAAGACTACGGATTTCAGGAGGACCTTACTTTTATTTTTCCTGATAGTTTTTCTCCATGAACTACATGTAATTTGAACATGTCAGTATGCATTGCAGCAGGGGGGAGAACGTAGAAATGTTCGCTAGTAGTGTTGTTTCAGGATGTGATCGGCAGCTTTGTGGGTTCTTCTGCTCTCTCTGGCTATTCTGGAAACAAACGCCCCTGCCTATCGACTAGCTTCTACCAGCAGTTGAATGGTTGTCGGGGATGATAGATCATACAAGGGGCGCTAAATTCTCCAGAGCACAGGTAGAATTAGGCTGGTTGTTGAAAAAAGCCAGCGACAGTTGGTTTACAAGGAATGGAAGAAGATTGAAAAGAAAATCACAAGAGAAATAAAAACCTAGCTAGGCATTTAAATACAGTACAAGAAACAGTTTAGAACGAGGAAAACAAAACAAAACGGATGATGATGGAGGAGTGTAAATGGCCCCTGTACCCAATTAATTTGTTCCTGAATAAAGACGCATAAGGCATAATTCTGGGAATGAAGTTGGTTGGAAGTTGAGATTAAAACTGAAAACAGACAAAATGGCTAAGAAATCTGTGGTGGCAAGCAGTTTGCCTTCTTCTGGCATAGTTTGCCATGGGTGCATACTCATAAATCACCCGAGTAGCAAGAGTCCAAAAAGAGAAGATTTCCTTGTTATGAAGAAAAACTAATGTTTTCATGTTCAAATTATGAGTGCACAGTTGAAAGAACCTGCCCGAGGAAAAAAAAAAAAATGTGATCTATTTCGTCCGCAGAAGATTAACAGTTGGTGTCGATTTAAGCGCTGCGTATATTTTCCATATCAGTGAGAAGCAGTCAAAATTCTGAAAACGGGTCTAGACTTTAGAACAACTGAAATGAGATCAAATTGAGAGAAAGGATGATCACAGTGTAAGGATGAAGAATTGAGAATAACGAGTAGGAAAGAATGTGCTCGTGTGAAAATAATTTCTTGTAGATCTGTGCAAAAAATTATTGTCACGCTAAAGCCTTTTTTATTTTTCATAACTCTTCTCCATGAGTCTCAGTTATTATTGTCAATGTGATGTCCTGCTTGAGCAGCTCTCTTTGGGAAAGGGAAATGATAGGACTGGACACGCTGGTCTCCCATTGATGCAGATAGTTTACGGAAAACAACAGTGTGCCACTAGTGCACTTCAAACTTGGAAACAATTAATTGTTCTTGTAGGTAACCCCGCGACAATTTGTTGAATTTACTTAGCGCTTCAATTGTTGTGTCTGAATTGCCTTCTCTCATTTGATCTTTGGCTAAGTGGAATAAGAAAGTCTCAGGGAGCTAAGTTCAGTGAGTGTAGCGCCGTTGTATGAGAGATATATGTGTTTAACGTTTTCCCTTTCCAAATAGTCCATAGTTACGTGTGCTTTATAAGGGCTTGCATTATCGTGCGTGGTACAACTTGAGCACTCGAGTGCTGGTCATGGGGTGCTTCTGTGCCCGTTCCTGGAAGACCCTTGGGAAACAGTGATTGGTTACCATAGGGCAGTAGCAGTCCTACGTTCTTCTACTTGTATTATTATCATAATATTTAAGTGGCGGCATTTCCCGAAAAACAATGTGTTAAGCCACTTGCTTTCAGAATTGTAATTGTACACCCGTGTCTTGTCTCCAGTCATGACTTCATGTGACATTGAATAGTCTTCTCTATATTCTGTCAGCACGTTTTGACAAAACACAGCCCTAGTCCTTTTCTGATCCTCAATCAACATATTATTATGAGATACCCACTTGACACAGATCTTCCTTAGCTTAGGTGTTCATGTAGATAGTTATGAATAAAACGCCAAGTTCCCTGTGTTTTTCCTCACATGTTAATCCCCTGTCTGTGTCCACCAATGTTTTTTTTTTTTTTTCGTAGATGCAAAGACGGGTCTTCCAGATGAAGGGTCCACATTGGTGGTCTTTCTGCCATATGAAAATTCCAGATACTGTTCGTAAACTGTTGATTTGGAAGAGGCAGACTCTCCGGATGTTGCTACTAGTTGAATCAGACATTCCATAAGCTAGTAAACCCCGTTTGTAATCACACAAAATCACTGCTCGAAAATCACGAGCGTTTACTCTACTTTCGAATATTACCTTACTTCATCTCACACTACTGGTCACAGAATGTGTCATTTTTGTTGAAAAACTGAAGGGTGGAAAAATCCATATTTTATAAAGCATTTCTGCACACTTATGCGAAATTTGAAGCTAATAGGAAAGTAAGAATAGGTTAGTCCGAGCAGCATAAAATGTATACCTCGTATGTGCCGCTTCCATTTTTATTTATTTATTTTATTCCAGTCATTTTAAGACAGGGTGATACTTGGGTAGATATACATTATTGATATGGGGCGTGTGGAAAAGTACTAAGACATAAACGTGATTCGGAGTAAAATCACAAAGGTACACGAATAATTTTCTGATGTTGAAGAAGTAAAATGTGTAGAAGAAAGTATGGAATAATAATGTGGGTTAGTTCAGAATACTGAATATAAAATGTAACATAATACCCGTCTTTGAATTGGCTGAACGTGCTGGACTTTGAAACTATTGTCAATTTAATACACGGCGCAGGTGATTTCTTTTACACATTCCTCCCCTGACAAGAGAACATGTTCCTTATGAAGATTGCTCCCGAATAATCATTCTTATACTTCATGTAGTCTGTATGGCAAAGAACAAAATGCCCAGTCTAGGCGCATAATAAATCTATATTTACAACATACCTAACGGGCTACCCCTCTAGAAGAGACAAATCTGTGTCCGTGATTTCACTGATTTGAGGCATGTGAAAACACAAAACCGACGTTAGCGATTAAGAAGTTGTTATGTGGTTGAAACGAAATGGCTTAGCGGAATCTTAGCGTGATCTAATTCTGTATGCTGTGTCTTGCAATTCTGGATAGATTTTCGGAAACACGTTTCTTCAAACTCACTGACACTTCGTTGTAATGTCCTGAACGTGATTCGTCAAGTGGAAATTTCAAGACAACAGCCACTGTAAGTGATGTCCATTTTCAACAGTGTTTATCTCCAGCGGGTGCAGAGTAGAGCTGTCCAGCATATCATTATTCTGTCGACATATTCAAAACTAGAGCACCTTCTTCTGGCATATTAAAAGACATGGTTAGTTTTCACATACGCATATGCTGCAGTATACAAGAAGGTCGCAGTAGGCTACGTGTCTACGTCTGCATTCTTCTTCAGTGGAGGGAAGCTCGTGAACATGCCGAATTAGCAGTGATTTTCTGCCTTGTTGGGAAAGTATAGGTAACATACGTATCATTTTAAGATAGCCAGCAAGGATATCTTTTTTTCTGCAAACTTAAGTAAACAACTAGGAGAACAGTTTTAAGTAACTTTTGCCTTTTTTCTTCGCCTGTATCCAAATAGTATCTGAAAACGCTGTCTCTAGAAGAAATAATTGCTTGTCATGAATGTGTACACAGGACCGAGCTATTCCCAATGCATGTTTTGCATTCAGATACCTATTACTATAACGACTTGTTTAGAGCAAATTCTTTAATATTGTAAGTTGTGTGTGTGTCTCCCTCTCTCTCTCTCTCTCTCTCGCTCCCCCCCCCCCCCTTTTTTTTTTTTGCAGGGATTTCTACGATGA
>JBCAUA010545909.1:0-13497 GCA_038406235.1 Peronia verruculata | reverse complement strand
CGAGATAACCTCCATCAGGAGGTTGAAAGACGTATATAGAACGTAACGTAACGCACGAGTCAGAATCAAAGACGAGTCCTTTTGCTGTAAATCTGTAAACATTTTTTCTAGAAATTGATGTGAAAGGAGAAGCAGAACTCTCTTGCGAGAATATTGGTTAAGTTTCACAGGGAACATCTGTTCTGTATGAATATAATTAAAAAATGTTTGTATACTGTTTCCTTCTAGTTTTCTTAACAGCTTTTCATATATTTGATTTTATGGAGTTGGTGAATCTTTTTCATATTTATTTATATATTTGGTGTGTTTGTTTGTTCTCTAGGAGGTGGAGAAAGAGGATTAGAAATGGGGGGGAGGAAGGGGTGAAATTTAAAATTGTCCACATTTTACCACATTACGTTAGGGCAGTGTGCTTACAGTACGCCAGTCCTTATAATTATAGGTCTACACATGATATGTGATACATCTAACAATCTGCTCAGGGCTAAATTTGTCTTAAGTTATGCCGATGCCACTACCAATTTCTCACTTTCAATACCAAGGTAATTTTTTTTCTGTCAAGGATTACAGCCTCGACCTCTAGTAACATTAACCAAGTTAGACATTAAGCCTTGACTGCTGCTTTCCTGAGGAGGAGATGTTGGCTGTTTTTGTTCAGTTTTATTATTATAGAGTATTGTGGTATCTTTTCTCCTCTGACCTTTCAATCTAGCATGGCAGCAACAATTTTTGTACAGCCGCTGGATCTGGTAAAGAACAGAATGCAGTTGAGTGGTGAGTATGATCAGTGGCCTAGGACATTCATGTAACTGATGGAGTTTCCTAATGTTTAATCAAGTATGCTGCTAAATATGATGTCACACACACACGCACGCATGCACACACATATGTTTTGGAAATGAAGTACATCTTTTCTGCTTTCAGTCAAACTAGTTGGGACAAGTCACTTTTTTATTTTTTTGCCAATGTTCTGAGCAGTTTTTGATAGTGTTCAGATTGCCACAGAAACATCAGTATTGGCATGCTGAAGAGTCTGACATCAGTGATATGCAGCTTTTTTTTGCTTGTACTAAGTTTTCTTATAGACTGCACTGAAAAATCCAATTTCTATGTGGGGTCCTGTGTGTAGTGAGCTCAGAATGTTTGACGCCACTACATGCTTTTACTGTAGATAATGAACCATATTTTTATTTTAATGTTGTTTGATATTTACTGTATTAAATAGTTATGGTCAAAATCACCCATTTTATCTATTTTCACATTTGTGAGACAAGTTAGAATATAGCCAAAATTCTGGTGTGGTATATTCCTCAGTTTTAAAAGTCGATCCTGGATCCTAACAGATTGTGAAAAGCTACAGTCGTGATGAATCCAGAGGAAACTTAATCAAAATTATGAAAAGACTGATTAGACTGTAAATTGATTTTGTTTTGCTGCAGTAAATGTCTCATGGTTATCTCACAGAGATTCAGAGTACAAAACCAATACCTGCATTTGCTCCAGCCAATCCCACTGCCTAAGCCATGCAGTATCAGTTGTTGGATCTGCATGTTGGGATAGTAGATGAATGGGTTTGCTAATTTTGTAAAGTTTATGCCGTCACAAGTTTTAAAAAAAAAAAAAAAATATCCCTGTCTTACAGGTGAGGGGGGTGCAAAAAGGCAGTACAAGACCAGTTTTCACGCCTTGGGCTCCATTCTGAAAAATGAAGGAATCATTGGAATATATACAGGGTGAGTACAAAAAAAAAAAAAAAAAAGATTCTGTTGTGCTAATCTCATGGATATTGTTAATATAGATCTAGTAGTAAAGTGATCTTTCACATAAATTTGATTGTGTTGCTGCATTCTATCATGATTTGTATTTGTTGTACTCAGAAATGATAATTAAATAATGAAAGAGAGCATTTATATAGGATTGTTTCCCTGCAATTCAAACTCAAAGCACTTTAGTACAATCAATATTATCCTGATAGATCTAATGGAGTTGCAGATGTTCTCAGCTTCCTGGAAAGTATACAAGGGGCTGCCTGCTAAGCACTCAACTCAAATCCTTATCAGTCTAGTAGTAACATTCACTGTCTAAATTAGGGTATCCATTTTATCCCATATCAAATCAGAAAATATGAATAAGCACTCAAATCTTAGCAGTCTAACAGTAACATTCACTGTCTATAATCAGTTATCTGTCTTATCTAGGATGGAGTCAGGAATGTGAGTGACTATTCTCTCTCAAAGACAAACTGTCTGGACCTGTCAGTATTCAAATCCAGAACTTTGATCTTGAGTCCGATGTCCTGTTCATCAGACAATATGCTAAGATAATGCCTATGAAAATATATGTCACAATTTGCAGGTTGAGCGCAGGTCTATTGCGACAGGCAACGTACACCACAACTAGATTGGGAATCTACACAAGTCTGTTTGATATGTTTTCGAAGTAAGTATGCCCTTTTTCTATGAAAATTAATGAGCTGACATGCAGTTGTGCAGTATATTTGTGGGTATCCTCTAAAAATCTTATGTTTCTGGATCATCTTCTTTTTTGTATGTGGGACATATAAAGATACAAATATGACATCAGTCATCATTGCCAGTCATCTCTTTCCTTGCAGAGACCAAGGATCTCACATCATTGTCAGAACACCATTTATAGGAGATCTGTACCTGCCCAACTACCCTCTTCCTGCCTGGATTCCATCCTTCTGGCCCTCTCAATATATATATTTATATGTTGATTTTTGCATCTCCTTATGCCAACTTCTTTCTTTGTATGCCTGGTGGTTGTTTTCAGTTGACTTCAACACATGTTGTGAAACTGGAACAGGGACTTTTCTATGTCGTTAAGGTTAAGATTATATTAGAATAATTAAAAGAAGCGCTTCAAGGATACACTGAAGGCATCCATGAAATTATGTAGATCAGCATAGACTCCTGTGAAGAATTTGCATATGACTGCTCTGTCTAGCACACCTTGGTCAAGTCTGGCGTGGCAACATGCAATGTGAGGCTTGGGAAGGAGCAGCAGCAAATCTGTACTAGAACCAGTACTGGCTCTCAGCCTGGATCACTTTCCGGACAACAGACAGTTCTGGGCAAAGATTGAACTGTATAGCCATCTTTGCGCCCACATTGATACCAGAAGTAAATGGTTATCTTTGCCTGCGAAGGATGAGCATCAGCATCACTATTATTGGTTGGAGCAGTTTTCAATCTCTTATTCTGCAATAATGTTGGTTCAGCAGATGAGAGAGATACACAGAGCTTCATAGTTAACCCTCCGCCTAAAGCAACAGGAGATCATTGTCAGGGAGTCTTTCACTGCTGCATTTTTTTGTGTCACATCTCTCTTTCACCCCAAGTTCTCTCTATCTTTATATGTGGAATAGACATATGCAGGTGGATTAGGATGTTGACCCTTTGATTTTAACACTAATTTTAATCTATACAGTCAGTGAACAATGCAACCAAGAATGTTACGTTTGAATGTTATTGTCTTTTTTTCTGTGTGCAGAGATGGCAAACCTCCCAACTTTGTGATGAAAGCTTTGATAGGTGTGACTGCAGGTGGTATCGGGGCCTTTGTAGGAACTCCAGCTGAAGTGGCACTTATCAGAATGACAGCAGATGGCAGGTCAGTCAAACCTTGTGCTCACTGATGGTAGAATGTGCTGGTATGAGGGTGTGCATGTTTGTGTGTGTGGGGGGGGGGGGGAGAATATGGACACTGGCCAATGCCTAAGATGAGATAACAGTGTGTGACCTTTGATATTGCACTCTAATCATTAGTGCAGAATAATACAGTGCACATCAGATTATTTTTTCCTCTTGTCTCATTTCACTTTTCCTCTCAGACTTGTAAAGAAATTCACATGAGACTGTACTGTTCAGAAGTAGTTCCTCGCTTCTGATTGCAGTAGTATCTGTCAGTCTGTTTACTCTCTCTTCCCCTTTCTCTCCTTCCTTACTCTTTCTCTCTCTCTCTCCCTGAAGCTCTCTGTCTTTCACACTCATCCTATTTTCTTTCTCTAACTTTCATTTTCCTCCCACAACAGACCATTTCATGACATACAAATTTTCAGATGGAGCAGAGACATGGTGTTTGAAATATAACAGACCTGTCTCTGCATTCTCCACTGTTTGTGTTAGTACAGACTTTGCAGTAGAATAGAGAACTTTGAAATGTCCACACATTCTGCTGACCTATGCATTTATCAGGATATACCTGTGCCTGTCCTACCTGTGGTGTAGTGAGCAATCCTGTCCAGCTCCTATGACAGAGGTGTGGGTATAGCTCACTACTGTTGATAGCTCACCACTGATAACCTGATACACAGTGATGGCTCTGGTGAGCTGGATCAGTCAGGTGCATAGCAGGATTATATTTACATCACATGAGACAAAACAAAAATAATCTGCTCTAAAAGTGCTGTTGACATTTCAGTGAAGTTAAATTTGTCTACACAGGAGAAAAAATAAAATCTTTTCTTAATAATTAGTGAAATATTGAGTTAGCACACTCAGTGTTGATCTCAGCTACCAAATCAGTACAACAGCTGGTCTGTGATGACCAGAGCTAGAAGGCTAGTTTCAGCCATATGTATAATGGTCTTTTGTCAGTGATTATTGTGTTTGTGGAAGTGGGAGGGGAGGGGGGTATCAGGGAGGGGATAAGGAAGAAGGGCAATAATGAAAATGAAATGAGAGGTGTCATAAAATATAGTGAGATATTTGGGAGCAAGAAGTTTAGCCCAGCAATGAAACTGGCCATGTTGAGCTAGGTCAGCAGTAATTATTACATCCTTACTATCAGCTACTGTAGATATATGTGAACATTGTTGATTGTCCATATTTTTGAGTTCAGTGGGGTCAAATACCTTTCACCTGGGCAGATGTCATTGAACTGTATAATGTCAGTGAAGTGAAGGCCCCTTAGGGGTCAAACAGATCACCACACACAGGTTGTTGGTCATATCACCTTTTGTTCTAGCAGGTGTCGCAACATTGCATAGACCGTACATGTCAGTAGATGTTTGACTCTCAGTCCATGACAGTCCGGTCAGTTTTAGTTTCAAAGTGTGTGGAGGGCTGATCAACTGCTTGGTCTCACAAAATGGATTGTTGAAACAGTCAGGTTGGACTGAAAGGTCTAGACCTTATTCAATGTCTAGCATGAAACAGATAGGCTGACAGGAATAACCCAGCTGTTGGATCAGGTATGAATATCAAATAGCAGTCGCATTGCATCAATGACTGAATAAGATGATATCATCTGTCATTAATATTTCAGCACTGTGGGTGTCAGGTGTCTAATTGCTCTTGGGACTTTTTCACTTTAAAAAAAAATTAAATGTTCAGTTAATTTTTTTTGTTCGAAGGTTCTGTAGAGTTTGTCCTCTGCCCCTCCTCCACCTTTTTTTTTTTTTTTGTGTATGTGTGTGTGTGTGCGTGCTTGTTTTTTTTTTTTCTTTTGTTTTTCAGAGCTGCACATTTCTATTCAGAGAGAACATAGAGAATTGTACTTTGAATGAGTTGTCAGCCTTGCACAATGTCAGTCATAATCTACCTGTACTATCACAAGCATAGTTGTGTGAGTAGGCAGAGACATTGAATGTATAGATATATCTATACTGGGCCAGAAAGAGATCATGGATTTGAGAGATGGTCTCAGTGAGACAGGACGATGCTCTCTGTGAGACAGGATGATGGTGTGTGTGAGACAGGATGATGATGTGTGTGAGACAGGATGATGATCTATGTGAGACAGGATGATGGTCTATGTGAGACATGATGATGGTCTATATGAGACAGGATGATGGTCTATGTAGACATGATGATGGTCTATGTGAGACAGGGTGATGGTCTGTGTGAGACAGGATGATGGTCTATGTGAGACAGGATGATGGTCTATATGAGACAGGATGATGCAAGAGTAGGTGGAGCCAGTAGGGATTTATTCCAAGTCTGGACTTAAGGTCCACAGAAAGAGGAGTGAGTTTGTCACTTGGTTTGTGCTTGAGATCTTATAGGTCATCAGAGGTTGCTGCTCATTCTACGTAGGTCCACATTATGCAGGGTGGGCCAAAACTAGGCTGTTTATAGGTAGGGCTGTACATGTCCTAAAATATTTTTTTGCAATTAAATTTACCAGTTCCAATCAAAGTAGTTTAACACTGTATTTACATTAAATAAAGTTTCATCTTGTTAATGTTCAGAATGACTTGGAATTGATTTTGAATTACAGCTTGGCTAATTTTGACCTAAAGCAAAACACAAAATAATAGTTAAACAGCTGTTAGCCACCTATGGCCAGCCCTGTATAGATTTGAACATTGTCTGTAGCTAGAGGGCTGGGAGGGCTGAAATTCCAGGTGGACATGTAGTCCTCTTGCCTGTGCTGGACACACACACCCCAGGTTTATGGGACACTTAGCAGTACAATAATTATCAGTCAATCTGCCATCCTGTAAGTTGTTAATTCTGGATGGCTGGTTCACAGTACTTCTGACAGGCTGAACCCTGTGGAGAAAGATAAGCTTGGGGCGATGCTTGAATCTTTTGATTTTTGGTCAGATTGAATAAATCCGTTTATTCACCAGCCTATCTCTCTTTTGACTGGTGTAATCACCGCAAGAAATGTTTTGAAGAAGAAAAAAGAAAAATCTTTTGCCTGTGCTTTTTCTCTTACATTTTTTTTTTTTTATATGAATTTGACTTACTTATTTTTCATTTATTGTTGTCATTTAGATATAGGGGCTGAAATTTCTAACCAGCTGATAGCAAGCATTGCCCCTTTCATCAGTTTCAATGTATGAGGTATATACTGGTTTATTCCTGTAACAATTCAGAATTTCTTCTTTCTGCTCAGTTTTTTGCCAGAGACGTGAAACATAATGCCTTTTTTTGTTTTCTTATTGGTCCCAGATTACCACCAGCAGAGAGACGAGGCTACACAAGTGTATTCAATGCTCTGGCCAGAATTGTCAGGGAGGAGGGTTTACTGACATTATGGAGAGTAAGTCACCTAGTCTTCCCCCGCGGGGACCCCGGGTTTATAAGTAGGTTCTCTGTTCCCACATGAGATGGTGTAAGCCCAGGTGTGACATCTCTTCTATAGCTCCTTGCTCCTGTCTTCTGTCCCTCTCTCCTCTCTTCTTCTTGACATGTAAACATATCTTACTGTGTTTGGCACAATATAGCCGTGATCATGCTGATGTGCCATTAAACCCCAACACAAACAAACAAACAAGTCACCTAGTCTGTTTGTTTGTCAGTCAATCTGTCTGTACTGAATATGATATCTGTCTGATATCATTTTCAGTATGAGCTATCTCAGACTGTTGCAGCTGATGTGATGATACATACTGAGTAATGCTTAAATATTTCCAAGTTCTCGTAAATCCTGACATATCCTAGTCCATCAGTGACACTACCCGCAACCACCTCTTTTGATATTATGTGATTGTTTGGTGTTGATATTGTCCACACATTGGCATATCTGGACATTCCCTAAGGCCAGTCATCCTATCTACTACATAAGTAATGTACACATGTATGTGTGATAGTCTGAATTTAATCGTTTCATTGCCAGGACACACGTATACTCATTTTTTTGTTTCTTCAGTATTAAAATCACGAACGTTTTGCCAGCTGTTCAAGTCCAAATATCTTTCTTACCAGCAATATGCCCGTTTACTTTGAGGAAATGTGAGACAACAGAATGTAAATTTTTTTGTGTTTTGATGTTCTTTATATAGCCTTGACAGTTAAGAGGTTAACAATATAGCTATGCACTTGCACCATGTAATTTTTTACTTGAAAATTTATTTCACATCAGAAAAGTTTTCTGATACTATCATGATATAGAGCCTATTTGGTCAATGAGTTTGTCAGCATTGTTGACCTAAGCCATCAATCTTTATTGTTTGTTTGTCTGGCAGGGCTGTATCCCCACAGTTGGCCGTGCCATGGTGGTCAATGCTGCCCAGCTGGCCTCGTACTCCCAGGCTAAACAGCTGCTCATCTCCACAGGTGAGTGCTCTAGGTCATCTCAAACATTCACACATTCTTACCAGACCTACTTTTGTCTCAGTGACTCACAGGTCATCAAGGAAGAATCCACAGTCGTTTACTGAAACTTTACTGTCACTTTTCTGAGAAGTCTTTGTCGTGAGATAGCAGTTGTATGGCTAGAAAACATCTGATCTCTCACCTCTACCATGATAACCCCCACTCTTGGGTGTCTGCAATGATTGCTGTACCTGTAATATATTGGACATTTTGTTTCTCATTTACATTGTTTTTTTTTTTTTAGCATAACACCAAATTCCTCAATCATTACTCTTTTCTGTGCATTGATCTGTAATAAAGCTGTGCCAGTTTTTATATTTTATTATGTTGATCAGTGCACCCTTCTTTCCTTCACTGCCAATATGAAACCCCTGCTTGCTAGCAGAACTAGCTTGTTCTTATGTCACCTACTAGGCTTGAGCAAATACTGTCAGTAGTGGCAACAACAATGAGACGACAATGATAGGCGCTAGTGACCCAGACTTTTTCCCTACACCTGATACAGCAGCCAATAGAAGAAGAGAATCCAGACTTTTTTTTCTACACTTGATACAGCAGCCAATAGAAGAGCAAGCAGAAAATGCAGACTTTTTCCCTACACTTGATACAGCAGCCAATAGAAGAAAAAAACGCAGACTTT
Source organism: Peronia verruculata (assembly GCA_038406235.1). Lineage (NCBI taxonomy): Eukaryota > Metazoa > Mollusca > Gastropoda > Systellommatophora > Onchidiidae > Peronia > Peronia verruculata. Next base: position 4,788 of record JBCAUA010545909.1, on the reverse strand, counting down.
TTATCTACACTTGATACAGCAGCCACTAGAAGAAAACCCAGACATCTTCTCTACACTTGATACAGTAGCCACTAGAAGAGGAACTCCTCCACAATATGGGTGTCTCTTATCAGTTTCAATTCACTGTCTATCTTTTGGTTGGAGTTCACCTCTACCTGTGCCAAAGCCTGTGACAAAATAGTGTTATGTGGGAATCATTTTGGTCCAAAGTATTCACTATGCCAACCACAGCTGTTGATATGTTTTTCAAGTGACCACCATCCATATATTTGGACTAGCCATAGTTAGTTGTGTGTGTGTTTGTGTTTCATGGTGAGATTGTGTTGACCTTGAATTTTGCTCTGTTTGCTGTCTGTGTACCAGGTGATGGACAAGGTGGGTGAGAAACAGAACACACTGATGCTTACCAGTCTCTATCACACTTTGACAGTTTGTTTTTTGTGCTTTTTCCATTTTAAAAAAAAAAATGTTGCGGATGTTTGACTATTAACGTATCCAAAATAAATGCCTAAAAATAAACTTCAAGCCTAACAATGATCCATCTCATAAGGCTTTTTGCACTGCAGAAGTATATTGGGATTCTCCAGATTTTTTTATATTGGATCACTTAGGATTTGAAATTTATTTTTTTATTTTGAAGCTTTCATGTTTAAGAATTGGACGTTTACGATAGCTTGAGTTTGAACTTTTTTATTCTCTTTGCTGTGCCTGAGCACGGCTTTCAGTACCTTCTTGCCCAGCTGTCTGCCTTGGACTTCGCACACACACATATACAGACACACACACAAACAGATACAGGCACATTCAGCACTAGTTTTCTGTCAACATCTTCCCACTTCCACTGTCCACATGGTCATTACTTCTTCACTTTGCACTTTTTTTTTTTATTCCCACTTTGATCAAACAGAGAAAAAAAGAAGAAAACCTTTTTTTTTTTTTTCTTCCTATTAAATTTAGCACAAGTTAGAATCTTCTGCAAGTAATGAAAATGAATTTTCCATGTTTGATCTTTTATTTTTTTTATTTTTTCATTTTAAGTTTTGAAATGAATGTATCTATTCACATTTATATGGGGGCAATCCCCCCCACTCCCCTCCCCCTTTCAGATAATTGTATTTGTAGGTCGCATTTTTTAAAGATTGCATCTTTGTTTTTGTTTTTTTGTCCACCTTGTAATTCTTCTTTTTGAAAAAAAAATTATTCCTTTTTTTTTTTTTTTTTGAATTCTCAGATAATTTTTCGTTGGAGAATTAAATTGTCCTATCTGAAAATCAAAACTGTTGTTGTAAGGGCACCTTAGTTCTAGGGCAACAAATTGTACTTGCATTTTTTTTTTTCATAGATGTGTTCCAGTTTTCAGTGCTACTTTTTGTTTTATTTTGTTTTTTGTCTTTTTCTGTTAATTTTTTTTTTCTTTAGATGAATTCATTGATTTAAACTTCTTTCTGTTTATGTCAATCCAAGTTGATTTTTTCTCTTCTCACTTGAAGTATGGTCATCGGTATGAGTGGTCTTGCAGTTCCTGCACCCACTGGGCCTGACCCACATTTCATACCTAGTCACACACACACACATACCTCACAGATCTCACACATATCTGACATGCCTCACACACACACCTGCCTCAGATCTCACAACGCACAACCCACACACAGATTTCCTACCTTATTGTTGGTCATGTCAGCTATTTCACAGAGATTAACTATCTGGTGGATATTTTAAAAGTCAGCCTATCCAGGCATTTATCAGTACATGTACAGTTGGGAAGGTATATAAAACAGTATTAACTCTTTTCATGTCAGTTGCCCAGATAAAGACAATCTGCATTTCTGTAGCTGTCTGTTATTTACAGAAGATTTCTAAATCGTAATTTGTTTTGTTTCTGATAGCCATCAGTGCTTTTTTTTTTTTTTTTTAGCTGTCATGATGAACAGTAACTCTTTCAGTTTCTTGTCTTATGAAAATAGCAGAAAATTGTGGTTTGGTCACTTGTTTGACATGGATTTTACTGATTCTCTAATGTGATACAGTTCATTTTTAAAATGCTCTGACACAACCATATGGAAAACCCGTTAGAAAGGAGTAATGCTGAGAAATTTATGATCTCCGTAATTTTGGAGGCAATATACAGTCATGATTTGAAAAAAAAGAATGTTTTGGGATGGAGGAGGTTAGTAACGAATTGAGAGATGACTGAGAATTGATAAAGAGAAAGTCATAAAATGAAAAAAATAAATAAGTGTCAAATAAAATGAATGATTTATAAATTTATTCTAGAGAGGTCACAGATGTATAAGAGGTAAAAAATAAAGTGATTTTTTTAGAAACATGTATTATGTCAGAGTCTCTGTAAACTTACTTTTGTTTTGTATGTTTCAACTTTGAGCGATACCCTGTATGTAAACAATGTAAGTTTCATAGCCATCAGTAATGTAAGTTTCATAGCCATCAGTAAATAGTAGTCAGTGCAGTTTTGGGACAGCCATGTCTCCATGTTCATCATGTTTCCTAACTCAAGCTAAGGTTTTTCAATATGGACAGTCATTCTTTTACCTGGGTAATGTTGTCTCTGGCAGTCATGTCACCTTAGATCTATCAAGATTTTTAGATTCGTCAGCCTGTACTAGCAACTGCTGATGCTTTGTGCCTGGATGCAGGGAACACACAGAATACATGGAATACTCAGAGTACATGAAACACTCATAGTACATGGAACACTCAAAGTACATGGAACACCCAAAGTACATGTAACATGCTGAGTACATGGAACACACAAAGTACATGGAACATGCTGAGTACATGGAACACAAAAAATACATAGAACACACAGCATACATGGAACACTTGGAGTTTACTCCACTTGCCTGATGACATGGCATAAGAAAGATTTAATCTGGTCTTGTGCAGTCATGTAAGACTAAAGATACAATGGTCAAACAGCTGGACTCACTCTAAAATGGCCTAGCCACCTGTCTGACCGCCAGCACATTTTCACTTGTCTGACCTCTTACTGTCCCCAGGTTATTTCCAGGATGGCTTGTTGCTCCACTTTGTGGCAAGCATGATCAGTGGTCTGATCACAACTGCTGCCTCCATGCCCGTGGATATAGCAAAGACAAGGTAGGGTAGGCGCTTAGGGTCATCTTTCTCTTTGAGGTCCATTCTTGTACTGAGCTCTTTGTCTGTCTGTCTCACTATCTGTTTCTCTGTCCATCTGTCTCTGTCCATCAGTCATCTTTCTCCCTAGGTTCACACCTGTACTGATCTTTCCATTTGTTACCTATCTATCTGTATCTGTATTGAGCTCTCTCTGTCTTTCTCACAGTCTGTCTCTCCCTACGTCTGTATCTGTACTAAGCTCTCTTTCTGTCTGTTTCTGGCTGTTTATATTCATATGCCTGTATCTGTATTAAGCTCTGCCTGTCTTTCTGTCTCACTGCCTATTTCTGTCTGTCTGTATTCATACACCTGTTTCTGTATTGAGCTCTGTGTCTTCTTTTTTTTACTTTGTTTTGCTGTGTTTGTCTGTCTGTCTGTCTGTCTCCCTGCATCTGTATCTGTACTAAACTCTCTGTTTTTCTCTCAGTCTGCCTTTTACTCTGTCTGCTTCCATATATCTGTAACTGTAATAAGCTCTCCCTTTGCCTTTTTTTCTCTCTGTCTGTTTGTCTCCTTATAACTGTCTGTACGGAGCTGTGCCTCTGTCTGTCTGTCTCTCTATCTGTCTCTATTAATTAGTGATATGTCTCAACTGCATTTGTAAAGTTATTCATTAAATTTCATACAAAGGAGAAATTTGTCTTCATTGTCTGTGACAGTTGCAATGCTTGTACCTTCTCTTGTTTCTCTCTTTATTTGTCCTTCTCTCTTTCATCTGTTTTATTTTGACATGTGACATTTTGCCCCTTCAGCTTTAATCCTGTTGTGATTGCTGATCTGATCATTTGTCCACAGAATACAGAACATGAAAATGATTGACGGCAAACCAGAATACTCAGGGGCAATAGTAAGTCTAGTCATGAGTATGATCCTCGCATTGTTTCCCCATTTGTTGGGCTAAAATCAGTTCAAATAGTTATTACCACTGACCTAGCACTGTGTGCAGATTTCCAAGGCAGCAATTGTTAAGGTTTGAGTCTAGGTGTCCTTATTTGCCAGGCCACACACCCGCTACTCTTGAAAGCTGACTATTTATGTCGACCAGATTTATATCATCATGCCAAAACCAGTAACAAGAAGCCAAATTGTTGATTTTTTTAGAATTTTATTCATATAAATTGTAATGGCAAAAATGAGACAGTATTTAGTGAAACTAAAATATGACATTTAAACGTTCATCAAATTCAAATAGCATGCAAAACAACATGACAGTGGTCTCTGCCAAAGAGCCTGCCACCTGAGAGTCTGGTCCGCCAAAGAATATATCTCTGCTGGGAAATGGAATTACCCCTCTAAGAGCCTGCTCTCAACTAAAAAATCCGTCAAAGAGCCTTGTGTCGTCCAAGACACGAGAGTACTTATGGTGTAATTTCACATCATATATCATATTGTCACATGAGATAAATGCGCAGTGCTAGATGTGCAGTAAAATAGGGATGGGGGTGGAGGAAACAGATAGACAAAGGAGTGGAAGAGATGGTTGATATATGACTGCATAATCAGGCCACATTGCGGACTAACCTGTAAGCATTTCTTTGTTTGAAAACGTGGGGCTCCACCCAGCTAACCTCCCAGTCCACAATGGAAGAGTTCCAAGACACTCTCTTGGAAATCGCCCAGGCTTGTATT
>JBCAUA010545799.1:0-16624 GCA_038406235.1 Peronia verruculata | reverse complement strand
GAAAGAAAGAAAGAAAGAAAGAAAGAAAGAAAGAAAGAAAGAAAGAAAGAAAGAAAGAAAGAAAGAAAGAAAGGTGTTCAATTCTGCAACTCAAAATTACAGTCGTTGCTTTCTGAACCCTCAATTTCTGTCCCAAAATCTCTGCCAACAGACGGGCGGTTCTCGCTGGGTAAATCAGCGCCCCTTGCAAAATCAACCGTTCAGACTCTTCCTCTGATCTCTTTTGTACCCAACTTTGCACAAACAAAGGACAAAAATCGCTAATTCCTGACCAATTATTCCAGTTATCAATCGATCTGTTCCACTGACTTACTGATTGCCAATCATTAAGCCAGAGCGAGAGGACAGTTTCCAGCGTGAACGAAGCGTGGGGAATCCATTGCTGATCACAGAAATTGAGCCTCATTTTTTAAAATTATATATCCTTCGTACATATGTACATATCCTAGCGTTTTCTTAGGATGCACAATTCATCTTTGATATTTTCCTCCTTCTTCGTCATTTTGAATATTCATTTATTTCATCGTATTTTATTTTATGTATTATATTTACATAAAATATCGCAGTTATTTTTCTTCATCAGTCTTTTCCGTGATGAGGTATTTCGTCCAAAATCTGAAGGGTTTGTCTTTCACTGATTCAGTTGTTTTCTATGGTTAGACACAAGCAGCGTGACACAAAAATAATTTGTAAAGAGACAACAAAACAAAAAAAACAATAACAATAACTGTCGGATTTACTGAAATTTTCTGTTCCATATATTGCTCACAGCGCAGAGGTAAACTTTGAAACTCAGCGTTTTTATGGGATATTTCAACTCACAATCTTAGGTAAACGGAGCATGAACCGATAGCACGTCGTCAGTGCCAGATTCAGGACATGTTCATTGGAAGTAAACTTTACACAAGCCAGGACTTCAAGTGGCAAATTCTATGTCAGTACAGATTTTAAATTAATTTCCGTTTTTCCCTCTTTCACTTCCTCGTAATGTCCAAGAGATCTAAGTGAGTCGGTTTCCAGTATTTATGACAGCAACAGTGGCCGCCAATGCCTAGTCGAGTCTCAATAAACTTTGAGCATGTCTCGTTTTCCTTCATCTCAAACAAGAAATAAAAGCTGCCTCCGCAAAGTAACCGTTTGACTTGGAGTACCTCTATACACTAATAAAACACTCGCCATGTCTAAATTGTTATCCCGCTGTCAAAAATAACCACTTCACAAACACAAGACAGCGCGGCTATATCTACATGTTACAGCACAGTTCAAACATATCTATTGAACAGAATTAACGGCCGGACAATGTCTGCAGAGGGCCCTCAGAAATCGTAAAACTCTCCGCTCAAGGGAGGTAAGACTGAATGATTGTCCCATGTCTCTGTTAAACAAGTATTATTACGGCTGTAACTAAGAGAGATTCTGAAATGTTGTTCAGTGTTAGCTCCAAATATGAAGAATAAGAACAAGAGTAATAGAAAAAATAAATATCCAGTGATTTGTTGAAGACCAAGAGAAAAAGATAATGTTCGACTAAAGGCTTTTTTTGGGCGGGGGGGGGGGGGGGATAAGAAATCGTGCTTTGAATAAACAGGCCAGGTCTCAAACTTTCTCGTTTGTTTTCGTTTTGTTAGCATCATGTTCCTCTCCTCTCCCTTTCTTATTGACTGCATCTCTCTCTCTCTCGCACACACACATTTTTTTTCGGTGTACAAGATCCATGTTTAACAAATTCTGGCTACACATACGGTTCCTGTGGAAATGTCTGTCATCATCCCCCGCCCATCTGCACCCTCTCTCACATTCATTTAATACACTAACCAAGTCAAAGAACCTCATGATAAATTTGAGCCGACACTGCATAAAACTTTGATAATTCAATTTGTTGCAAGGAGAAAAAAGGACTCCACCCCTCCCCCCCCCCCCCCCGGGGGAAAAAGAGTTATTCTTGATGTTCTTTTTTTCCTCACCTACATGTATATCTCTCCGCTAGCGCTGCTCTACGAGACTTTCGTCGATTGGCCAAATTAAGAGATGAAACTTGTGAAAGGTTTGGTGCAACGCTTACTGCAGACTGGGGATGTAGCTTGTGTCCACACCGTCCAGTGCCTGGCAAATAAATTTTACTGAATGCTGAAACGGGGGAGGGGGGGGGGTGGCGCAGTGTCTCTGTGGTTTGGCGTCTGCTTCAGGGTGTAAGCAACTCGCATCGGTAAATGAGGCTGCGGGTTCTGGCCAAGTCGCCAGTCCTCCCACTGGGGGATGGAAAGGCACGAAGACCGAAAAACCTGCATTTTTTTCAGTTACTCAATGGTCCCCTGGCTTCTTCTGGGTAGGAAAGCCCGACGTCTAGCCTTCTCGGATAAGGGCAAGTACATTTCGGAGGTCCAGTTAGTACGTTACGCACGTTAAAGAACACTTGGCAGTTCAAAATCGATGGAAGAGTAAGATGAGAGCCGCTGTCCGGGCAAAATTTCCAAATTCCAAATTTCTACCAACAAAAAATTCTCAGCAAAAACAGTCAACGTCTTGAAAAAGCCGAGATAATCTTACTTTCTAAAGACTGGAAGGCTTTAAAAAAAAATAATAATAAAAAAAAAAAAAAAACTGAAACCATAGCTTCCCATATGTATAGTACGCTGAGGAAGGAGTATAATAAATGTGCAGTAAAATTCTAATATCGATCTCTAGCGCCAGATCAGTTAACTGTTTGATTAAACATGGAATTCCACGAAACAAATGGAACCCGAGGATCTCATAATATAAAGGATGAAAGATTTGAATAATACCGTCTCAGGTCTGAGCTCTATCGTGACAGGGGTACTGAGATGAAAGTGTCTGGAATGCGAGCGATTTTTATCACAGAAATGGAATGCCATAGATTCTATGACAGAAACGACCCATGCCCAACCACATCCGAGGAGGTACAATAGCCTCGTGTAATGTGGCTCGACAGGAGCGACAAACCGTCCATGGGGTCATAAATCTTGTCTCTCCTCTGATTGAAGGCCATAATATCTGGCTGATGTTGTTCCCCACCCTTTGAAGTAACAAATCGGATTTACCTTGAAAAGTCTATCGCAACTACACCATTACGGATACGTGCACACTTGGATGAGAACAAATGAAATGAATGATGGATTAACTGATTAACACTCGAAAGAAGGGGTGGGGGGGGGGAGGCAGGAGGGATGACTTACCACGATGATTTCAACTACATGCACCCACTAGACGCCATGTATGAGCCACATTAAACTGATACACTGTTTAGATAAACTAATGATAGTTTTCCCTTTATGACTATTATATTTTTTCTTCAGTCCATAGCTTTTGTCAAGACATTGAAATGGTGCTGGCTTAACAGGTTCTCTGTGAGCGTGTGTGTGTGTGTGTGTGTACATGTGCTGTTTCCTCATCATATAACAAGATAAACATTTTCAGGTAAAACTCAACATTTCTCGAACAATTTTTTTTTTCCTCTCCCATTCATCCTTGGACAAACTACAGATTCCTGTCAGCAATTACTTGGAAGTTAAGCTGACTAAACATGAAAACTTGAGCATAAAAACTAAAGGAGATTAAGACAAAGTAACACTTGATTGATGCATTTGGCTGGTCTGGCCAAGGTTTTCATCATGACAATAATATGAGCTTACAGCAAGACTCCATGATTCTGTGCAAGGCTACATTAATTTGTGTTGTGGTCAAACTAGAACTTATTCTAAAATACAGTGCAAATGTCAGACCAAAAAAAAAAAAAAATGAAATGAAAAAATCAATTGAAAAGAAACAAAATCAATATCCGAACAATCTATAACTTGCCTGAAGGTTCTTCGCTTTGAGATCCGCCTTCAGGTTCTGAGCGAGTCGGACATCTGCTGGGTCATAGATGATGTACACAACATCTGGCTTGGGTCGCTGTGCCCGGGCTCGTAGATGCCAGTTGTCTGGTTGTTTATGTTCTCTGTCAAGGGTATGCAAGATCTGTTGCATGATTTTCTTCCGCACAACTCGACTTTCAATGCCTAAGTGTGCAACCATATCATGATCTGTCAGAGACATGAGAAGAAATCCATCCACCATAGCCTCAGCCAGACTCTGACGGTAAAACTCCTTTATGCCCATGTTGAATAACCACTCTTGAAGATCACTGGCACTCCACTGACAAATTTTCTTTTTCCGAAATTCTCCTGTGAATTCTGAATCTGGAGGTGTGACAGGAAGAGGAGCTGTATGCATGGTGGCAAACTTTTCCACTTTCTCCATGATGGCTCCAACAACCACCGAAGTTTTCTCCGCTGTGCTTTTCTTCCCATGCTCCCCTGTCAAGTCTATGGCAGAATCAAGAACATCTATGAATTGTTTGGGTACATCTGTTTGATCTGGCTGGCGGAAGAGTATAGGAAAAATTTTCACAGAATTGATATCTGTATTATATCGCTCAAACAAGGTTTTGCACTCGTACAAAGACACAGGACAAGTGAAATAGCTGTCAGACAAAATGACAATAGCCGCCCTGCATTTCTCAACTGCTTCCATGCGCATTGAAAACCAACAAGGACTGTCAGTATTTTTCTCATCCTTATCAAACCAGATATCTTCTGCCAAGTTATTCTCTTTGAACTGACGAACTGTTTCCACTACAAATTTACGCTCCAGAAAACCTGCATCTGGAGAATATGACACAAAGATGCCTTTTTTCATCTTTTTTAATTTGGAAGCTTGTCTGCTGTGACTTGGCTGTGAAGCTTGGCTTACTTCATTCTTTTCTGCTTTCTGAGTTTCTGCCATTTTGACATCTTTTCTGGGATCACGAGCTTTATCAGGGTGTGATTTAATATTTGAAACAGAGTCAAAATGATTAACATCATCAGGTTGTTTTTGAACTTTGTCTTTGATCTCAACACTCATTTCCTTTAACATCGTGTCATTCTCATTGGCATCACCTATAGATCTAGCTGTCCCAGCCTCATGGTCGTTCTCCTCTTGGTTCGTGTTGTTCTTGCTCGCTTCGTCCTTCTCTTGACTATCCATTTTCTCAGGCTCATTGTTGACAGAATTCTGAGCCTCGCTGTTTCCTTGATGCTGCAACATATTTTCATCTGCAGTCTTACCCATGAATTCTATTAACCTATTGTCAGAATCTTGCCCTGGTGGTTCGCCCAGTTCCTCGGACTTGGCACGGTCTGTCTGATTTCGAACAGCAGCTTCCTTAGTTACGGTCTCACCTGGAAGATTTGAATCTTGCTTTTCATCATTATCTACAGTGACCTCTCCTTGCAAATCGTCAACCTCTTTATTGTCACATCCATCAAACCTACTCATTATGGATCATCATTCGCCAGGCCGCTGTGAGGACGCCACGGGCTGTGTGAGAGGACGACAGATCCACCACATTGGCTAGCAGGTCCCACACTGCTAATATCTACACCTGAGCTCGGCGCTTGGAAACCGACAACATGGCCTCGCTCTTCCTTCTCCCTCCCTTGCAATTGAAATGCTCTTTGCGTATGGTAAGTCTACATTAATTGAAATGAAAAATTTCGCTAACAGAAATAAATACTTGCAAATTATTAGCATAATATTACGTAACAGTTGTATGTTTCCTTTCAATTCAGAAACTCTATTCAGTTAAAAACACTTCACAAATAAATGTTGTATGGTTATAATTCAACGGGTCAAACATGTGCTCGTATTTTGATACGATAGATTTTCCTCCCGCTTTTAAGATGTTCAGTTGTTTCTCAACCATTGACAATGCAAACTAGCAGGAAACATAGACTTTACCGACTCTTTTGAAAAAGGATTTGCAGTAATTGGTGATAAGATGATGATTGAGAGAATATAGTAAGCATGTTATACACAAAGCAGCACAACCTGATTTTTTTTTAAACTTAACCTCTGACCCTGAACTCTGGAGGTTTGGTTTGACCAGATTTGGCATAGCTGTCGGTCAAATGTAGAAATGTAGATTCCCTTGATAAACCTCTATTACTCGCATTCAGTCGAGACAGTTATATATTGAATTATTGTAACTATCCCGGCTGAGACATATTTACCTTTTAAATAAAATTAAATAGGTTCGATTAATTGTTTTAACGTTTTCACAGTTCAACCCCCCCCCCCCCATTCTCATGTACTGGAAGGGATGGACGTCACATAACATGAAAAGTAAAAATTTAAAAGAAAAGCAGAATATCTAACTATTCTTGGATAAAGCAATGGAAAAGATGTTGTACTAGGCACAATTTATATATTAATATACAGTATTAGGCACAATTTATATATTAATATACAGTATTAGGCACAATATATAGCCTATACATTATGGGTAAGACTATTTCTTTAACTGATATCACTGAAAGATTCGTGGGTGCGTTGGTGTAGGCTTTGTTATAAGTTTAATCTTCATCTTTATTCGATTTGATTTTTCTCCGCTTTAGTAATTTAGACTGTTGCCTATTTTACAAGTGCATTGATCTGACTATTGGTTGCCTAAAATTGAGAGTGAAGGTTGAAAGAAGAGAAAGAAGACAAGACAGGAGAGTAAGAGAGGGAGAGAGAGAAAAAAAGGAAGACAAAGAAAATGAAATACTTGGAGAGTGGGGAAGGAAAGACAAAGTGAAATGACATTTGTGATCATTGAACTTCTTTTTCGCATTCAAGCCAGATGATTGCTGCTGTTTTGTTTGTTTGTTTGTTTGTTTGTTTTTTTGTCATTGTTTGGGGTTGTCATTGCTGTTGATGTCGATATACTATTTGTATTGTTGTTGTTAAATGCATTGGTGGTGGTGGATACAATTTTCCCATTTTGGTTTTCATGAATATATTAATATTAAAACATCATGAAAAATCATATTATAATTGATTTTTTTTTTAAAATGATGATTATTACCATCATTATCACTTTTAGATTACAGGCATTCAGTTATTTGGTTAGCGCCTCCAAAGTAGGGTCTATATAGATTTTGGGGAAACCAGTACTGAGTTACAATGTCCCCATGACTTCTTTTCTGTTTTGTTTATGTGCTTTTTTTTAAAAAATTGTTTTTAACCTCACCTGATGCACCAGAATTGTCATGTAAAACAAATCTGAATCAATGAATCACAAAGTCCGGGGGTGCAGTAGCTCTGTAGTTTGGCGCTTGCTTCAGAGTGAAAACAACTTACGTCGGTGAGGTTACAGGCTCTGGCCAACTCGCTGGTCCTCCTAATGGGGGATGGAAGGGCATGAAGGTTCGAAGACCTGCATTTTTTCAGTGACTCAACGTTCCTGGCTTCTTCTGGGTAGGGGTCCCGATGTTTAGCCTTCTCAGGCATGGACGATATACAGGTATTTCGGAAGTCCTGTGTGTGCGTTAGGCACGTTAAAGAACCCTTGGCAGTTCAAAATCGATGGAAGAGTAAGCTGATTGTCGCTGTCCGGGAAAAATGTCCAAATTCCAAATTTCTAGCCACAGAAAAATTCTCAGTAAAAACAGGCAACGTCCTACAAAAAGCCGAGATCGGTTCCTCCCATCTTCCCATAGTTTACCGAATCTCGGCAACACAAAAAATAAATTTGACCAGGGATGAAAAATCTGGATCAACTTTAACCACCGGGATTAAGATTAAGCCAAGGGTAGGGTTAGGTTAGCCTCGGTTTCGCTCGTTATGTTTTCTCTCACTGACCTCCTTTGTGGACGATCACCGCTGGGCCGAAGGTCCGACATCTTTGATTTTAACGTTTCATCGATGAAGATCATCGGTTCCAATGTTTCTCTGAAGGTAGTAAACTGCGCCTGTGTTTTTTTGTTTTTTTTTTTGCAGGAGGGAGAAATTATTGTGGGCAAGTTAGATCATATGCTCAGATATTTAGTCAGGCATGAAGCAAGAGACGACTTGTTTGGTCCGGCACTGGATCGATTTCTGTTGAAAATTGAGTAACGCGATCAAATGAGTTTTGGCATTTCACGTTTTAGGTTAATGAGTTATGAGATGAAACAAACTCGCGTCCGCCATATTGTTATCATGGCGAAAAAAATTGACCGTTTGCGTTTTATCAGTGTGCAGTTTTATGCGACGATGCATGCAAGCACAAAATAAGGAGTTGTCTGGCGGTAGGTGACAAATAGGTAAGTCCGCAAGTGTTTGTGAACAGTAATTTAATCTAGACCTAGACTAGATCTAGATATCTAGATCTAGTTCTAGATCTAAAACTACATGTGTACTGTGAATCCTAAAATCTAGATCTAGATTCTATTTGTTTACTTTTTTTTTTTTTTCTGAGGGAGGAGGAAATTAGATCTAGACTAGATCTAGTCTAGATCTCGATCTAAAGCTACTTGTTTATCTGTTTGTTTTTTTTTTTTTCGTTTCCACAGGAGCAACACAGAATTTGAGGAAACTGTTTCAGGAACAATTCCTGCTTCTTGATCAGATCTACGCTAAGTAATAGACTCTATATCTACATTCTAGATCTCAGTTGCCTTCCTTAGGAAAGAAACTTAACATACACTTTTCCTCAGCCCACCCATCTGTAAAACGTGTATCTGGTGTATATCGGGGGAAGTGCAATGGCGCTGCATTGCGGCAATGCCATCTGAAATGGCCAAGCCAATTTCCCCTCTCGGGTGTCAAGGGATGGTAGGGGGGGGCCCTCTTTTATCGTCTGTGCTCCGAAGTCCGCGACTCCGTTTTTCCCGAACCTAGGGGATCCCTGGTCAGAATCCCCTTCGGATCTCGCGAGAGTGATTAATACCTGATTTGAACACAGGAACGGGATTTCACGAGATTTAGGCTGAGTAGCTAAAAATAGAGGCGCGGACTTCGGAGCACTGTATATATACTTAGCATGTTCTACTTTTTTTTACATGAAAAGCGGGCTCTTAGGCGGATTATAAAGTTACATGACCCATCCACAGATTGTCTTATTAGTTGATCGTTACAACTTGTTAAAGATTTATCTATGTGAAATAGTACAAGTTGTAACCTTTTTTCCCATGTGTGTGTTGTAATAATAATTCCTGATATTTCTTAGCCTGTAATTACATTAATAATCAGTAATGCACAGCGCTTAAACATCAAATGCATTTTCACATAATATAATGATATTATTGTTGAATGAAAGCATGATATATTGCTTTTCCATTCTATAAATAATCACACATGCCATGAGTGACTCGAGTGTTTACAGATTGATGGAAGAAGCAAAACGTGACCAGTCAGGAGGCTAAATTTTATTTTTACACTTCCTTCTCCATTAGTCCATAGAGTCAATCACAAGTATGTCCCACATGGTGTCAAACATGCAACAAAGAAATGCTTATGGGTTAGTCCACAATGTGGTCTGGTTATGCAGTCATACATCATGCATCACTTCCACTTCTTTGTCTACTTGTTCCCCCCACTCCCGTCCCCATTTTACTGCACATCTACCAAAGTACATTCCTCTAAGTGGACATTACGATGTAAAATTACACCATAAGTACTCATGTGTGTTGGCCGGACACCGGGCTCTTCTAGCGGATTTTTTATTTGGGAGTGGGCTCTTGGAGGGGTAAATCATATAGGAAAAATTCCATTTTGCAGCAGAGGTGGGCTCTTAGGGGAATGGGGTTCTTAGGCAGAGACCACTGTTTTAAACGTTAGACATACGAGGTGGAATTCATAACTGCCTTATTACTTCAAATATGTTTTTTTTTTTTGTGTGTGTTTATAAAATAGGCTACACAAATGATCAAAACTAATGAATGCACTGTTTAGTTAACTTACTTCCATTTCATGGCCCACCTTGTAGATCGAGCTCTTGGATTTGTTTGGAAATCAGGTTGCAGTTCGGTTGGGGTTTCAAATCAGAATTATCATTACAGTTTATCAGTTTATCTGCCCCCACTCCCCCCTTCCCCTCCTGAAAGAATCTTTCTTTGTCTTCTTGGCTTTACTACACTTCCGGTAGGAATCTTGATTTATAATTGGATTTATTAGATCTGCTCGTGATCAGAATAGATTTGAATTTCATGTTTTTCTTCTTGCTCCCCTTTAAAACACTCACTTTTGCTGCTCAGAACTTAAGTAAAACACATCTCATTTTATTATCTTTAAATAAAATGGTTGTTGGCTTAAGTACAGACTGCCTCTTGTGAGAATTCAATGGTGCATATAAAATATATGTGATACAGCTGTATTGAATTTTAATACTGGAGTGTTTTTCATTATTTTTGTCACACAGACTGCAAATATATAGAAAGATCACATTTTATGAACTTGTGCATAACATTAAATTTTACTCCCTTAATGTATGCATTCTATAAATTCTGTTTTCTTAGTTGAGGAGTTGGTGGGGACATACTTTGAATTCTCCATCTCTCTTTTTTTTTACTTTAATTTACAGATTGTAAGCATGGTTACCTCCTGCATCGTACCTGGCTGCCGAAATAGAAATATCAGGTCACGCTCTGATAAATATTCAGCCAGCCGATCAAGAGATGTAACATTTCATCGCGTACCACAGACCCCACAGTTCAGAGATAAATGGGTAGCTGCAATATCTACAGTTCGAGCAAATTATCAACCAACATCTTTTCATCATGTATGCAGTGACCATTTCAGAGCTGAGGACTATGATGATGATGGTTTTAGGAGAATTTTAAAGAAGGGTATTGCGCCAACTTTTTTAAAGAATGTAACAGATGCCCACTTCAAGAAAAAGCAGTGGCCTAAGCCAACCGCACATGCATCCAAGCTTGAATGGCCAGCATCTTCATCACATTCTCAGAGGAACATCTCACCAACAGACGGATCGTACGAGAATAATCAAGAGAACTGCACATTGAAGAGTAAAGAAAGTCATGATGCTGACACAAGTATATCAAAAACAGAAGACGCCGATGATAATGATCATCAGGATTTGTCCTTAACATGTGAAGCTCATCTTAACTCAGATGTCTCATCTCCAAGAGAAGATGATGACAATGATCACCAGGACTCATCATTAACATGTCAGCCTACATGTAGTGAGGGCGATCTTGAGTGCCGAGCAGATTTCTCATCTGATCATGCACAATGTTTGTCATGTGATGCTTGTTGTGGTGATCATACCTGCCCGATCAAGGTGAACTTACTTTGGAATATGAGTGTGAGTGTGAAGAGTGAAAATCTCATTCAAAGTTCACAACTTACTTTTAAGCCAACTATTGCTCATAATGTCTTATGTCCTTGTACCTAATTGTATTTTGGTATACTGTTACTATAGCTGGACTGCATGATGTGCACAACTGGTTTTTTTGTTAAGGTACATTTGAATATATAAAAACTTGCAAATCAGATTTGCTTACTTTTATTTTGAAATTTCCAAATGTGAAAGATATATGCTGTTGTGATGAATTATTATAGAATGGCATCTTAATTTCTTTCAGATTTTTGTTTTGTTTTTGTTTTTCTTTTTTTTTTGTTTTCTTCTAAAGGAAGCATGATGTGTCTTTGTTAAACTCTAAAAGTAATAGGCAGATGAAAATAAACCACTAATTTAAAAACGAAAGATAATGTAAATTGACTTTTTTATATAAGAGGAGATATATTTAGCAACATAATTATGCTTGTCTGTAAAATTATACATGTGAAATAAAATTATAATGAGCAGTTTATTCTATCAGTCATTGTGATGTATACTGCAGCTTGCACATCAGACTTTCTCATTTTTTCTCTCTTTTGCTCTTAATGCCCACCCTCTTAATCCTGCTTTGGTCTGGTGATGCATGACTTGGAATTTAAGAGGAGAATTTTAAAAAATCAGCAGTTGTTATCAGTGTCCTTTCATCTCGTGTTCTTTGGTTTTGTTTAGCCCAGTATTCAAATGTGCCACTTACCGTGTAGATGCGATTGCCATGATAACAATCAGATGGTGAAGTATCCAAATGAATTCATTTCACCAACAAACTGCCAGGAAACAAGGTCAGTAGTAATAGTAATAGAGAGACATTTCGCTACTTGGCTGATCTTTTTTTAAACATTTTTGTTTCCCATATTTCTATCCCTTGTCAACCCATGCTTGGATTCCTATGGATTCCTATGCAACCTAAGTAATTAATCTTCAAAAACTTGCAAAATCTGACATCTCAGTGTTAGCAAATGTCAAGCACACAGAGCATGTCTCTAAGGCAGAAAATCTCTGCCAGGAGGGATGTCTAGCATCTTATTTAAAGCATTTTAGTAGACCATCCTCTTAGCTGGCCACAAATTTTTTAATCTGTTATGGTCAGAGGAAATTAAATTTTTGAACAACTTTTAAGAAACTGAAATGTTTCTTACTTTTAGAAGAAATATAATCAATAGAAAGTATATAAAATTCATGCCTGGTAGACATTTCAAAGATAAAGTGATTACTGATGGAAATTCTAACTATGATATGCAATCACAGTGACTGAGGATGTCTTAAGGTGTTTGTGAAGTGTAGCAAGTTATCTTATCTAGTAGAAGAATGGGAGACGTCTTGGCTCTATGGTCTGGCATCTGCTCCTTGGTGAAAACAACTCCCATTGGGGGATAGGAGGACACAAAGATCAAAAACCTGCATTGTTTCAGTGAATCAATGGTCCCCTGGCTTCCTCTCTTTAGGAATGCTGGACATTCAGCCTCTTTGGATAAGGGTAGATACGTGTATATTTTGGAGGTCCTGCATGTACATTATGCACGTTAAAGAACCCTTGACAGTTAGAAGATTTCTAAATTTCTGCCTACAAAAATTTTCACCAAAAAGCAGGCAGACACTTTAAAGCTGAGATAATCCTATTTCTCAGGATTGAGCAGCTTAAGAAAAACAAACAAATATTAAGTGAATGATTCAGTTTGTCTTTTTAATCATGAAGTCTTATTTGTCTCTGACAGTGCTTCAATTGGCACCTCCATCATGCAAACATCCAGTCGAGGATTTACCGTGGAGCAGGTGGAGTTGATTCGAAGGCTCCGGAACAGTGGTGTCACCAGCCTGCAAATTATGGAAGCATTTCAGGCCCTGGACAGAATTGATGCTGAATTTGGATCTTTGTATGCAATCCCTACAAATTTATCCATGAAGGTATTATTGAAATTTTGTTTATTGATAGTAGGAATTTCATTGTTATAGACCTCTTATCTAGGCTGTCAGGAAATATTATAAGGCACTGCCAGATTTGTAGTCACATCAATTTAAAACTGATTACCTTTTATGAAAGAGCATTCACTTGTCCATTTTGATCTTACTTCAGAATTCAAAACTGTGAGGAGTGAAAACAAACAAGAATGTTAACAACTATAACCCCCAGAGTTTTCATTTAGAGAAATTGAGCTAATCAGCTGGAATTCATTACCCCTGGCTTTCCTTTCATGAAATTGAGAAAGCTCCCATATCATACATCACCAGCTGATGGACAGAACATTCCTAGATTTTACTCCCAGAGATTCTTAGTCTGCTATGTTGCCCTGATTTCCAGCATATTGATTTTTAGGAAAAAACAAGATCATTGAAACTTGATGATAGAAACTTGCAAAGTAAAACAATCTGGTAAGTTCTGTGTTCTGGTCACAGAGAGCACTAGGTGGGAATGGGTGACTTTTAATACTGTTTGTTTGACTGTCGACTTTGAGTGTAAGTCAGTAATTAACGAGAGAGACAACAGTTTTACTGATATCCAACACTGCCCATGTGAGATTGTCCATAGTGCAACAAGGAAGGAGAGGAATACATTTGTCTGTTGAACTGAGTCAAATACATGGCATAGAAAGGCAAAAAGGATTTCCAGGCATAAATGCCCATTCCAAAGAAGAAATGGGTAAAACTTTTTATCGACAGGTTAAAAAAAAAAATGTTCTATGAAGTTGAATCTGACAAGCTACAATATCAGGTCTGGTATGTGGATTGAGATGGACATAATCTAACACTTAAAGTTTTCTATCAGTAGAAGATATACATGTTGTTGTTTTAAATTATTAGAGTGCAAAATCAAATTTGTAGCATCTAATTAACTTCCAGAATGAGTCGCAGTCCACAGAGAGCAGTCAGCGCCCACCCAGTGCCAGCCAGACAGATGTACAGGTCAACCCCAGTTCATCATTCTCAGTGCTGGCCGGCGCTCTCAGCCACAGGAACAACGCATCAAGTCACCAGAACAGTCGGCTGTCACACTCATCTCAGACACCTGCAGTTCCTAACTCCACCTCTCCGTCAGCCTTGCCTGTGTCTCTGTCTTTCAAACCCACATCAGGGCCAGTAATGAGTATCCCTGCCATGAAGTTTTCAGACACCTTGAGAGACGTGGCACAGGCGTCCATGTCAGGTGCACCCAGACCGACAAACTCTACTAAGACAGGTAAGACTTTACACAAGTAAAGAAAAAATTATGCACAAACTTATATACAGGTCCAGATCTCCAAACCTGGAGATTTTTTTAAACTGTCTAATTGTCATTTATCTGTGGTCCACCACCATGGCTTGTGTCGCATTTAATGAAGCAATCTTTTGGATGTAGATGTAGTCTTGGCGCTTGACTGTGACTTGGACCAGGAGTGGGCGTGTCCCCATCATTGTCACTAACATCACTGCCCAATCTAGATCTACTATCACTGCTATCACAAGATCTATCGTTTTCCTGCTCATACAATGGTTCACCATCACTGTAGTCACTACTGTCTTGCTCTATCCACTGACTGAGCAGTCTTTTTGCTTCTTGTGAAGTCAATCGCTGAGTCCTTTGGCTAGCCATAACTCAAACAAACGCAGAGATCGACGCAACACTTTCACTTTCACCGATTCGAATTTTGTGGTCAAAATCGTAAACAAAGCAATGCAACAACCCCTCTAGGCGAGATTGACATTCCCCGGATCTTTCGGTTAAGAATCTATTTGCATTTTTATTCTAGTTTCGGTTTCTCGCCCATTAAATGAGGTAATACCGATCGGCCGCTATCAGCGGCCGGTCGGCATTTTGGAAAAGTTCGCCGGCCGCTCTGGGTTTAAAGAGTTAAGATTAACATTGAGCTTCCTTGCAACTCAAAAAAACTTAGTCAATCTGATGTGACCCAGCAGTACTGCTGTAGATATGAAGATGACTGTGGAAACGAATCTGCCTCTTGATGGATAAAAATGCTGGAATTAAGAAACAGAATATGATGTGAAACAAATGGAAAGGAAAATTGAAAGAACATTGTTAAAAAAAGTTCAATATTTTAAACACATTCAATGTAAAAGTATCACATTCATGTAGATATCTATATCTTCAGACCTAATGTCGACCTCATTGTTTGAAAGGGTTGTCTTTGTTTTGACTGTCTTGAATGTCAGCGGTGACGGTGCCAGAGAAGGATAAAACAAACAACAGCAGCAAAGATGGCAGCACACAGAACAGCCCAAAGCCCTGCCACAGTCCATCACTTCCTGACAAGTCAGAGCTGAGAGAGATGAACAGTGACAGATTCATCCGCCTGTTACTGGGGTAGGCTTTCTTTCTCTCTCTCTTGTTCCAGCTCACGAAAGCTGAGTAATTAGCTCTGTAGTCTCCAGCCCAACTCACCTGATGATGTATCTAAACTGTGTCCAAATTTTGTGATCCAGAACATATTTTTCCCGACATAGATTTTTTATGGGTCTGTTAGGTGTTACATTTTTTTGGACAACATACGTATGTATGATGGTTGAAAAAAGTATGTGATGGAGAACGTCATCATCAGCTGATGGAAACAGAGCTCTTCTGCTGACTGCTGTGACATTTATGGGGAATGGATTTTCTTTTTTTATGACAATATGAAACCCTCTAGCTGCAGAATCTGCCAAGTAGTCTTGAAAATGAGGTCCAACATAAAAATAATGTTTGCAACACCATGCCAGCTGTCAGGTACTTTCAACATCCAAGGCCTAAAAAAAAAAATGATTAGAAAGAAAGTATCAGCAGTTGTTCTGGGCCAGAAGGAATTGTCATCATTTTTACTACATAGTCACTCAGCCAGTTGTGGAATGTCTGACATGGAAAGTGTTGCTATGGTAACTATTGCTTTGCTTTTTTACTGAAACTAAATTATGAATTTCTGTTTGATTAGGGATCTGATCCACTTTCTCTTTTCTTTGTACAGTTTGAATGGAGAGACTCTGCGGATGCTGGTGCAGAAATTTGTCATGATGATCCCTGAGTTTGATCAACAGAAACATGCTGCTATGCTGGGTAAAGACAGGCACTTGTCGTCCTGACATAAATACATTTATTGCTGTCAACTATATACAACTGCAATCTGTGATCACTTGAGAAATAAAAGGGGGATGGGAATCCAGGTTTTACACATAGTTGTCAGACAATCCAGTGCCCTCACACTATGGTTCGCATCTGTATTTCATCTTTCTTCATTGTCTGAGGCATTTTTGTAACAGTGGACCTGCGAGCAAGCAGGTGAAATAGGGGGCTCTCCTGTCCCCCCTGTGTACATGTCCTCTTTCCCTCCCTCCCCCTTTCCTAATCCCACCCCATCTTAGATGCAAAGTATTGGACACAAATCTGAGGTTTATGTATAGGTTGTGCATGAGCCGTATTGAATTAAGCCATTGTATTTAAATGTCTCGCAGCCAGTCGAAATGAGATGTAAGTCGCTGGGCTAGAACGGAGAAATCAGGCTTTGAATGTGATGAGGG
>JBCAUA010545689.1:0-16624 GCA_038406235.1 Peronia verruculata | reverse complement strand
ACGAATTAAGTAGAATATAACAAAGTAATAATCCAGTTAATAGAATCAAATCACTCCAAAGATCATCCAAGTTTGCCGCTACACGTTCTGACTGGTGCGGAGCACAGATACATGCAACATACCCACACACACCACAGTCGAGCCCACACACGCAGTAAACCCCTGACCGGCTGGCTGGCTGAGCTCGCGAGATAATAGGACCCTACCTTCTGGTCTATACGTCCTAGTTGAACTGCCAGGTGGGTTAGAGTGCCTTGCTTTTTATGTATAAAACATTTCATCACACTAGACTCATGAATCTCTTAATATGTCTTATAATGCAGATCCACTTGAGAAAGGAGACAACATGTGCCCAAGTGAGGTATGTAAAGGGGTTAACGGAGAACAGGTTCCATCTGACAACTATGAAGTAAAAGGAAGCAAATTCCCAAGCTATGACTATGCCAAAGAGTCTGGAGACTACAAACCGAACTCTATATGTGACGATCTGAAGCCAGAATCAAAATTTGAATCCAAGCAATGTGGTCACACAGAGGACACAAACAGGAACAAAAAACAAGGTAGAGTTAATTATATAATATGTACACAGCATGACCAATAACTTTTTCTTACTTTTAGAGAACATAATATAAGTCTCACCTTTTTGTTTGTTTGTTTGGCTGTTGATAGTGGACAATGAAACAGTCATTCAGTTACAGTGGGGTGAACTTATTTCCAGTTCTATAGGACCACTGTTATTGTAATTTTGAATTAGCAAGAATTCAAAGATGAAACTCAGATGAGAATCCAAATTCTCCTTTGGAGATGGGGTGAGATAGGATGCAGAAGGGATAGAGAATAATAAGAAAGATCAGTACCTCTAGATATTCTGTTTGAGACTAGTTGGTTCTCAAGGTGATATGCTGACGGCTGGCCTGTGTGATCCCAGTGAGTCACACAAAAAAGACAATTCCCATGACCGGTTTCTTGTACTTTACCCAGACCAGAGCTACTTTCACATCACATGGATTAAGCACTATATATGTGCAAGGTTTTTGTCATTAGATGCAAAGTCATCATTTAGGTGTTACTTACACATGATAAGGAAGAAAATCAGGACAAGGTCACCTGCAGCCTAATTTTCCTCTGTTATCTTTCATCATGACATGGGAAATTCTTTCTTCTGTTGGAACTGGAGTCTAGTCAACCTTAAATGATAAGAATATCTGTACAAGACACCTAAGAGCTTTTTGTGTTCAGATCTTTCTCGAATCTCATGCAGTAAAAAAAATCATGACATTTGATAGAGTTTGATTTAAAAAAAAAAAAAAAAGTAAAAATTTTCAGGTTCAAATTCTTGATTTTCCTGTGGAAGCAATTTGCTCAACGCTGCACACTGTAGGCTAACAGTGTCATGAGAAATAAAATATCTTTAGCAATCACAGCCCTGGTGTTGAAATAAAGCATCTTGCCTCTCTATAATCCAAAGTTTGTTGTTTTTTTTTCATAGGTTTATCCACCAGAATTTTTTTATCAACATCTAGAAAATGTTTAATTGTCAATTTAGTAACTTTTGGCAGGTCTTAAATTTGATCTTATACTGTTTTTATACTGGTTTATTTATAATGTGATAGCCAAAAAAAAAATAAAGTAAAATTTATGTGAGGTAGATATTCCTGCATGCATTTTAAATGAATACCACAACATGAACATTTTTAGATAAGTATTAAGTGATCAAGGAGTATTAGGTACCTTTTTGTAAGAGTTGATTCAAAGTATCACTGTCCAGGTTTTTGGGAACTGTCATTTAAATTATGAATTTTATGAAGGAATCTTTTATGCAAAAGGGACTTAAAAGATCTAAACATCGATCAGAACAACTGGGCCGCAGCAGCCCTTGAACAGTCAGCCTGGAGACAGATTGTGCTAAAAGGTCTCTCCAGTTTGGAAGAGACACTTGCAAAGAAGCACAAGCCAAAGAGGATGGTAAAAAAAGCTGCAGCCCAGGCAGACAGACCAGTGTCAGACTTCACCTGCGACTTATGCCAAAAAAGATTGCCACTCCGTCATCGGACTGGCCAGCGACACCAGAGTCTGTACCCCAAAAAATGCCCAAGAGTGCAACTCCTTAATCTTCCGAGACTGAAGGATGCCCACACACACGAAGGAACATGAGAGAGACAGTTTTTTTTTTTTTTTTATTCACAGCACTCCTCACAAGCTTGAAACATTAATTTGCCCATCATGTACTTCTGTTTATTTCCTTACAGATAAACAGAAAGATGGAGGCCATAGCATTGCTCCAATTACATTTATTGCATCATCATCGTCATCATCAACATCACCTTCATCAACTGCAACAGTTCCAAATGTTTCATTCCCACTCTCTGCACCATTGGAAATGGTAAGTCGTCCCGTTCGTTCTAAGCGTA
Source organism: Peronia verruculata (assembly GCA_038406235.1). Taxonomy (NCBI): domain Eukaryota; kingdom Metazoa; phylum Mollusca; class Gastropoda; order Systellommatophora; family Onchidiidae; genus Peronia; species Peronia verruculata. The sequence goes on along the minus strand of JBCAUA010545689.1, from coordinate 14,213 downwards.
AAGGAAGACAACTGAGTTGTTCATCACAGGACAGTCAAGATGATTCTTCCAAAGTGAGTTCTCTTCCCTAATTATTCTTTTTTTTCCCTCTTTTGCAGATATCAGTTTGCATTGATTTTATTTTACATAGTTTTATTAATCCCTGGAACATTCCCTTTGCACAGGCCCAATCTGTCTGATTATGTGCCTTTGAGTTTTTGAATTTCTCGAAAAATGCCTGGCAGTATTGCCCAAAAAGTTATATAAAGCTGGCTAAACTCACAGAAATCATAGTAATTATTTTTAGGCTGTTAGAAGCATATCAACTGTTTATTGGCCTCCCAACTGCACTAAGACCTTACCTTTTTGTATGGTACCTCCAAGCTGTTCAGATCAGGTAAATGATCAGACATTTATTCCATTTCATACTATCAGTATGTGAGAAAAGTATAGTCTCACCTTAACTCACTGATGGCTGTTCCAGCAATGTTTGTGACCAAGTGTATGTGGTGTCTGAAGGCTGTTATCACAACTCCTGTGATTCTGATTTCACAATTTCTTTTCCCATAGAAGGGTTATAACAGTTGCATTAATGACTTAAGCAAATTATTCTACTGACCCAAATTCCATTAAGCTACAACACCTAGTTATTTTTGATAATTTTTTTTTATGCACAGGTAACAGTGACAGGCATGTTGTGTTAAAAATTGTGAAGTTTTTCTGTGTATTAACCCATGTATCAAAAATATCACTCTGTTAACGAATACTGGATCTAACTTCCAGTGATTTAGATGGAATATAATTTCTATTCCATTTTCACATCGTGTTTGCATGTCTTTCATGCTGAACAGCATATCCATACAGCAGTATGATGACACAAATTATTCTTATTTTTTTTAATGTACATTTTTTTTGTGAATTTCGAAAACTCACTTTGACAAAAATTTCAAGGTAATTAAGTATTTTTTTTTTTTCACTTCATGATGCATTTCAGTATCTCATTCAATTCTTTTTTTTTTAAACAGTTAATTCACACTGTGATTTGTAAAAAAAAAAACTCCCTGAAAATTACAGCCACTACAGAATGTCTTGGTTAAAAAAAAAGTGTGGCCACTTTATTAATTATAATTGCAACTACATGTATTAAATAAAAGTAAATCAACATATTGAAAAACTGAATGGTCACGACTGGATCCTATCTGTGTCATTCAAGTGCCATGCTCTTGTCACAGGTGGATGACCTGGAGCACAGGGAGGCCCAGGTGAGATCATTATTAGAGATGTTCCCAGCTGCCTGTACCATGGAGGCTCGTCACTGCCTGCAACTGTCTGCAGGCGATATGGATCGCGCAGCCCAGCTAATTATTGACAGACAAGAAACAGGTCAAGCCATCACTGGTCAAACAAAATCCAAAGTCACAGTAAGTCTGAAATATGTTGATTTTGGCCTGATCGAATAAGATTTTAATTTTTTGGATCTGACATCAGTCATTTTGGACCTTCTTATTCAGTTCTCCAGTTCCATAGGAGTGTTAAAGTTATTTTTGCCAGATTGAACTCCTGGTTTATGAAAATGGGTTGGACAATATAGTTAGCTGTGTTTTTCAAACAGACAACACCAAAAAGAATATGGTCATACATGTTATGTGAGCCCCGCATTAATGCATAAGTTAAGGATGGGAATGGACTGATGGATGGAGATCTTCAATTCGTGATGTGACAACAGCAATCATGAAGGCCAAAATGCACCTAAGATTATATGTTTCATTATGAAATGACTATCAGATGGTGTACTGAACTATGTCTGTAACTTGTGTATGCCAGTAGGGAGGGAACTAAGTCTGTTCCTTATGTCATGGCAACTTTGGGAGGGGGTCATTTGCATGTCTGATAAGAGCAACAATCTCTCTTGCATTATATGGCATAGTGGCCAGGCTTCTGTTTTGAAAGGGGCTGCAAGAGTGATGAATCCTGTAAATTAAGCTGAATTATCCATTGTAATCTTTTATGTAATGTGAAGATTTAAATTTGCCTTTACTCAGTACATTGAAACCTCAGTGGTCGTCAAAATAATGCCCATAAGTGAGCCTTGTATCCTAAGTAGCACCAACCTGTCACTTTTTTCTTTTCTTCATATCAGGCAGGTTTTGGATGAATTCTTAGTAACAGAATTTTTTTTAGGAAATTTTAGGTGTATTTTTCTATCCTGATTAAATTATCAGATTCCTAAAGGAGCCTAACAATGCATGACATGCTAACATTCTGTATTGTTTACAGAAGAAAAATCATGTAAAGAAGGTCACAGACTACAGACTTGATGATGACAGTATTAAGTCCTGTGTCTTAGAAAAGTGAGTGAGCTCTTTTCAGTTTTTATTCTATCTTCTAAAGATAACTCTGCATCCTCCATATTCAACATGTTTATGACTTTGTCCCGCACAATCACAATTTAAAGACTTATGTCTCATTAAAGAAAGAAGAAAAGCATCCACAGCTAAATTTAAAATGCCAAAGGCATTTTGAGATTAGACATTATTTTTTCATGTTTTTTTTTTTTTCTTTTCTTTTTAAATTGTATTTGTATTTATCTTGTCTTATATATACAGTGGGACCCCTTAATTACGACTTGGCAAAATGCAAAATCAGGTCGCATAAGAGGGGGTTTGTAATGTCCCTTGAGCAAACTCCCTAATATGACACAATGGAGCAAAACGCTTCTCACAAAGTAATATCTTTTTAATTACTGTAGGTCCTACTTCAAATTCTTTCCATCAATTCTAAAAAAGACAAGCAACGAAAAAATGACAACAAAAAGAAATGTCTCGAAGAATTTCTGTTTACTATACATAAAGTAAGCAGACATGATCAATTGGTTAACATGATGACGCTCGTTATGTTTTTTGTTGCCCTGAAGAAGGACCAAGTTGGTCTGAAATTTGGCTTACCTTCAATTCAACATCAAGAAGAAGTTATTTATAAGTGTTATTTGCTTTTTTCAATGTTTTTTCAAAATTGTTTAGTTAGTTGCCGGTTGGACAGTCTTTTTCTACTTTATAAAATGATGACGCGCGTTATGATGTAGTTATGGGCAGACCGTCGTCTTCTGCCCAGTGACGTACGCTTAAAGACATGTATTCGTAGGCTAAGCAGGTCGTCGGCATCCGACCAGACTTTTGACTGGAAGATCCCAAAATGAATCTTGATCTAGATTTACATCGTTTAGATCGTGGTTGGCAACATGCGGAAAGGAACGACACAAGCGATGGTGGACCAAGCGATGATCACTAATCAGATCATCAATGACGGGCGCACGTGAACGATCTTTTATCGTGAGGGCGGGACTGGCAGGGTGAAAGACATTACACTACATGTCCGGACTAGGCTACATCATGTACTGTTGGCGTACAGGAGCCTTAGCAACGGCGACAGGTGGGACCACTGCCCATAGCAACAGACGGGAGAACGCAGTTCGTTTTTTTTTTTTTTTGCTGGACTATGAATGAAAACTATACTCCGGTGGCATTCTGAATGACGTCAACATGCGGGAAAACTAGTATAAAATATCCCAATTCGTCCGAATGGGAGATTTTTTAGACAGCGCGTTCTGTGCTCTGGCGATGGCGCGTGGCTGTGATATGCATTATCTTCAGCCTACTGCTAGTAGTACTAGCTTAGCTACGAGTGGAGGGAGACCTTCCTTTTGGGCTTTCAGTTTCGTTGGGCTACTGCTCGTGCATGTTAGACTGCCAATCAAAGGTCGTTAATAACAGTGCAAAACAAGATGTCATAAGTCGCGTTTGAGGGGATGTCGCTATTCCGGGGTACTTTACATAGAGAAATATATCCGTCACTGAGAAAATAGTCGCAACAGAGGGGAGTTCATTCTAGAGGGGCTCGTTATCGAGGGGTTCCACTGTGTACAATATGTGCTGGAAATTTTCCAGTTGCCTACTTGTCAATAAATTTTTTTCGACCAAGCAAAAGGCTGGAAATCCCTGCCTAATTTTTTTAGGGAGGTACAAACACTCCAATGTTAACTACCATTGACATAGAAAAACATGAAAAGTGCACGGGACCGGTGACAGTTGTTCTCAGATCATGTGCTGGAGTGGTAACAAACATCAGTGGGTGTTTCATTGTTAGCAGTGGGTACACACACCGTCAGGGATTTTCAGTTTTTTTGCTTAGTCAAATATGAACTAATGAAATTTTGTGGTGACATTCATATTTTCAAGAATTGAAACCATATGAATTTGATATAAAATATATATTTGTGGGAAGTGAGAACTAGATAAATTTTATATTATTAATATTGTTATGTTTTCCAGATACTCATTTGTTGACACAGAGGAAGATAAGAAAACATATCGTCCTCCCCCACCTAAAGGGGTAAGCAGACAAATACAGTGTATTATAGCTTTTTTGTTCTCTTTCCATTGATTTGCAAAACATCATATCATATACTGAACTCAGAGCATGAATTTTTGATGGTGTATTTCCTTGTCATGTCTTGCTTTTTTTTTCATTTCTGTTTGTTTGTTTTTTTGTTAATGAAAACCAAGCAGTGGCAGACTATAATATAAACAAATATGTGACAGGAGGCTAGTAGTATATTTCTCCATACAAAAATGAACCCTGAAAGAAAATTTGCTAAATTTTCTTTAACCTGACACAAGAAAACAAATAAGAAACTAACAACAGGGAAGCTCAGAATTTCTGTCAGCCTTTTGGAGAGGGGGACAGGACTGCTGGAATGGAAATTAGTGACAATAAAACAATTAGTCATCTTGTTACATTACAGTTTGAAAATCAGCCTTTATATTTTTGTTATAATGTAGCTTCATTTTATTTTTTAGCCACAAAACTGTCATATGAAACACCTGGAATGTCAGTGCTTGTATAATGACGATGATAGCCATGTCTTAAGAAATGACCATTCAGGCCAAAAAAGCAATACAAGACAGGTATTTTGTTATTATGTATATCATATGGATTATGTACCAAAGACATAGAGCCAAGAATGGGTACAGCCAAAGGCACAACGATCAAGTAAATCATTCTGGTTGTCAACCAAATTACTTTCCTTTGCAAATAGGTATAACACTAACCTTTAGAAGAAAGAGAAAAAAAAAATCACTTTTTCATTTGTTATGTGAAATATGAGTAACAGAAAATTCAGAAAATCTATCCTGTCATGAAAATGTTTTTTTGTTTTTTTTTAATCACATTTTCAGATAGGATGATTTTTTTTTATCTTTGCAATACTTGTCTTTGGCAAAGGGATGCAACCAAGCTTGTGGAAAATATGACTTGTTGAACAATATCTGGGAAGATTGCGGCACTCTTCTTATCTGAAAATGGAACTGTTGAAATACCTGGTTTTGCTGGTCATGGTATATGAACTATGGAAATTAAGATAAGGTCAGGACAAAAGAAGTGGAGTTGCTGAGAGGAGGCTGCTCAGAAACAGTTGGACAGACAGAAAGAGAAATAGAAGCATTTTGAAAGAATTAGGAATGAGAAGAAAACTTCTGCCACCAATAAATGGAGGAAACGTGTCCTATGGAATCAAGACAAACATCAGATGAAGAATGTTTTTAAAGGCAAAACTGAGGCAAAAAGAACAAAAGTCAGAACATAAAGTATCGCTGAATCGAGCAAAATGCAGATCCACAAAGTTAGTGGACAGATAATTGGTGATTGAATAAATGAAGGAGAATTGCATGTCATTGACTGCATTTGTCAATATTACATCTGGTTGATAATGATGACAGATAGATAGATGACAGATACTGTTAGATGGCAGATAACAGCTGATGCTGTGTGCTATTTGGAAAAATAATTCATATGCAAACAACAGCAAATCTCTGTATAGTTTTATGATTTTTGTTAGGTTGAAAGCTATATCACATTGTGCAGTTGACCTTCTGTTCCTTCACTTGTGAACCTTGTTTGTCCTCATTAGCCATCACTTAAAGTGTTTGCTAGATTGATACTCTAAACTGCTGATGTTTGTCAGCACATAAGATAATAGATAAACATATCAGTCAAGAGCACAGAAGGAATAGTCAAATCAAATTGGACCCGAGTTGTTTAGATAAAATGTTGATGAACATCAATGTCATTAATATGAGAATTTGGAACAATTAAAGTTGGCTGAGTCAACACTATTTCTGCTTGTGAACATTGTATGAATATTGTTCCAAATTTGGTCTTGCAGAATGTAAAAAATTATTGATAAACATTTATAGGGATAGGACATTGCAACTGTCAATTACAGCCTTATACCTATGGCTTAGTTTTGGATGTCCACTTATTTCACTCTCACAGCAAACGACACACACACACACACACACACACACCCACCCTCCCTCTCCAGCATTTGTTCTCTGGGTTCAGCTATTTTTTTATGAGGCTCTTGATTTGTTTTGCAGGAGGCCAAGAAGCTGGTGCGGTACCGTGATGGAATGGTTGTCAGTCTGAAAGGGGAAAGGTATTCAGAGGTGAAAAAGAAGGAGGGAGAGGATCTCAAGTCCACATATGTCAATCTCAAGCCAGCCAGAAAATATCGTTTTCATTGATCTGTCACTTATTATCTTTGCATGCTGTCAACTCTGTAGCCTACCTATGTTGAAAATTACCATTGGTGTAAAAAACAAAAATATTTTTTAAAAATGAATGAAAAAAAAAATCAGTATAAAAAATTTTGTTATTTCTGCTATTGTTTATGTGAATATGAAATGTCTAATTGCTTTCATTATTTTTTCATATTGGCAAAAAGAGCTATGATCAAAAAGTTTGTTGTTGAAATGCGGACATAGTTGCCATCAGTAATGCTGCTGGTTTGCATTTATATCAGCTGTTTGAATGCACAGCAAAGTTTACTTTTTAGAAGCAAAAGTTTCCTGCAAGGTTACCTACTATGTAAACTAATGTCTTTGATCTGAGATATTATTTGAATTATGTTTTCTTGTTAAGAATTAGTTTAATTTGAATTAGGAGTGAAATATGCCAGTAGTCTGCTGCAGGTGGCTATGTGTTTATATTGTTTCTTCCCATTTCATTGGCCAGTCATCTTTGTGTTTAAATATTGTAAATAGAGAGATTGGTGTCACAGCATAATGGTTCATACGTTGAAATGCTTTGACATTGAGGAAGGTGAAATACGGGTTAGTGACAGAGGGTGAGAGATGCCAGCAGGCTGACTGCTGGAGCAAGCCGGGAATCAATGTTAGTTTTAGTTTTTTGCCAAATAGCACAGAGTTTCAAACTACAGTCCTCTTTTTTCCCCTTAAATCTCTTCCTTTTATCTCCATTCTTAGAGAACTATCCTAATTAGGGTTTTTTTTTTTTTGTTTTGTCTTTTTTATTGCCCTTTTGAGACACTTTGTCTCCAGTGAAGCTCAAAAGTTGGACCCAAAGAATTCATTTGAAGGGTTTCAGGGCAACATATTCAGAATTGGTGTTTCGAGAAAAATGACAATTTGTTCTCATTAAAAACTAGAATTTTCTGAAGAGTTTCAGGAAGGACAAATCGTGTTTGGTGAAAAGTAAAGTTCTTACCAGATAGCACTATCACCATTCCCAGTATTGAGAGGTATAGCTCAAAATATTCAAAAGTGACATTGGTGCATTTTGGCTTGAAACCCTTCTTATATATGCAGCATATGCATTAGGATATCAGGGAAGTATCTAGTATGTATGAGATTCAGTGTTTTTAATGAAGTTTGTGGTGTCGACAATAGCTTTTTGGACAAGATCTGCCATGTAATGATGTGAGAGGTTTGTTTCTAATAACCGGTGGAATGAGAATAGACTCTCGATGATAAATACTGTCACATAGTTACCAATAGATGAATTTTTTATTAGATTTACAGTTGTGAATCTTCTATTAATATGAGAGTTGAGGGTTGTGTAAACTTTTTTGTGTTTGGCCCATAAACATTTCTAAGAATAAAGTTTTATTTCTTGTTTTGTATTGTTACATTGATATGAAATGACATCATTGATTATGATAGAGATTAAATACAAATGTAACGTGTTATAAGAATAGAGATGAATAAGCATAGGTAAGGTTCTAGTGTTAATAGATTGTATTTGATTAACACCCATTACCCTCTCATATAATTTAAGATGTCCACGTCAGCTTCTGACTCTGATGGTGGGCATATTCTCTCCATGAAAAACATATCAAAGATGAAAACATCATACATATACTAATTTATATACATAATGACACTGTGAGTGACTTGTAAAAACTAAACTTATCGTCAGCACTCCTCTTATTTTCCAGAAATACATCTCAGGTCAAAGATTTTCATTCATCTGGATCTTTAGGTCAATTTACCATTATGTGATTGCCAGATTCCGGCATTGTCCAAACATCTCTTCAAGAAGGTCTTTGACTTAGGTAATATCTTGTCTCCATGCGAAGATTAAACGGAGAAGAAAAACAGATGTCTAGTTTTTAATACTTTGAAAGTTATGGTCCATTGGGTTAGCTCTGAGCCTGAGCTGGATCACGTAAAAAAAGATGTAGAAGAAACAGTTACTTACTGTTGTCCAAAGCAATGGTTTGAATCAATAACTTTAACAAGCAGAAAGCAAACAAATCTTTAGAGTCAGTAGAGACGAAATTTTCCAGTTTTCTCTCATCTCTAAAAGTAGACGTACAGTCGAAACCATTAAAATTTTTAAGAGGACTACTTACAACAGGAAATCGCTTGTAACAGGAGTGCCATGTCCACTCCTACTTTGGCATTAGTAAAGTATTATCTTGTACAGCAGTAGTCCGTAACAGTCGAATCGCTTATAACAGGATACTTGTACCACTAGGTGCTCACAATATAGTTATACTTAGCCCTATGATACTTCACCAAGAGATTGCACATGGGATTGGTACAGTGGCCAGTGGGAAAGAAAGAGCAGATGGATGATGTAGTATGATACTCTTGATCTTTCAGCATCCTTAGGCTGGGTTACTCATGGCACTATGTTGGGGCACAGCGCTGGGGGAAGAGTCAGACACAAGGCCAGTAAAGTGTTGTATGATAGCTATCCACCTGGCTAGTTGCTCTTTGCAAAGAACTTTTGACTGTTATATGTAGTACTAGACATGCACACTCTGTGAACTTTCTTAATATGTTGTGTCATCATCATTAGCATGGTCTTAAGGCAAAAGTAGAGGAATTCATGACTGGAGACTCCATGAAAAGAAGTGTTTCGTATTATCAGGCAATAGGCTAGAATGTTGGGGTTTTTTTTATCTCTCTAATGTATTATGTGTCAGCTATTGCTTAGCAGGACTTTTCTGTGGTCCCCTGTGGATTCCATTTTACAATCTATCTGATGGTACTGCCTAGTTCTCTCAGTGTATGGCTTATACTTTCCAATGTCATCACCTCCTGCTAATTTCTTTCTGTGTAGGTATTTGGTAGATCCTCTCCAGCAGCTTTTTCTTCTTGCATTTATTACTTTTCTCACTGCCCTGTTGTATTCCAGTAATCTTTATTACTCAAGAGTCGATGAAGGTTTCATGTTTTTGCAGTTAATCTTGCTCATTGCTGAAGTTCAGAGCCACTTTGCATGAATATCAGTACACATTGTGATACTTCAGCCTTACAGTAGTTTCACAGAAAAGATTCTGAGCTTTTAATCATTATACATTGTATATTAGTGAAATAACATTCCATTGCATAACTGCTTGTAAAATATGTTGAGAAAACTTGGATTTTTAAGAAAAAACTGAGGGACCAAGGCTTTGAAATGACAAAGGAAAATATGTTAAACATTTTCTCTTATTTCTGATTAGATCTTTTATTTGTTCAGATGTCCAGCCTTAAAGGACTGTCATTTCATTTGAGAAAAAGATGATTGATTTTCTGAAGACACAAAACAAGATTTTAATTTTAGGGTTATGTCATACTAGGAATGCAGACAATCCGCTCGGCTATAACTGTGTCACCTGGAGCCATTGGATCTGAAACAAATGAGCAGCAAAGATTGTTGACAGATCTATGAACTTTTCGGTTGACCAAATTTAATGGTCAAGTGATGGTGCTTTTACTTTTTTTTTTTTTTTTACATCGTGGATCTGCAAGATGCAGTTACGCAATAACAATATTTGGGTGACAAAACTGATTACCGGCATATTGGTTTGGCGACAAAACATTCCTGCAGTTCGCCAGTTTTGCTCCGTAGAGCTCGAGACAGACGTCCCGTATTATTTTGACAGCGAGTGCCTGTGTAAAATCTGTGAGTTCACCCCAGACGTCATGAATTTTGATAGTTGGCAATTCATTACTTCGCACAGACATCGCGTACTTGAGAACCGTCAATAGAGGTCTACGTGGAAACAGACAGCAAGTCGAGGGCCCAGCAAACTGACGGATGGAGGGAAAATTGCCCCTAAAAGGCCAGCTCCCAATAGGATGTAAATGTCTTTATGACAACCGTGGACAGGCGTTGACAGAATGATTCGGAGCTTATTGCTCGCACTGAAGAGACAGTTTTGCTTTAGTAGTTGTTTGTTTTGTTCTATTTGTTTTGTTTGTTTGTTTGTTTTTCGCTGACATTATTGGATTCTCGATGATGTTGCTGACATGTGTTACTCCTAACTTAAGTACATCAGGATCGTGTCTGTCTGTGTATAAACATGTGTATAGGGACATAATACATTTATTTTTGTATGTGCTAAACCTTATTTATTTTTTTGTTGTTGTTGTTTCTGTTTTCATTTAGTCGCCGATTTATTTATTTATTTTCATTTTGGGGGGAATTTCCAACTTCATGTTGTTGTTGCTGTTTTTGTGTACCAAAAATATTAGTTTGCTTTTTGTTCAGGTTATTATTATTATTATTATTATTATTTTTACCCTTATATTTTATTGTTTTTATTTTTGTCGAGGTTGTGTTGTTGTTGGTTGTTTTTGGTTTTAGCTTTAATGCGTAGTTGTTATTTGTTTGTTCTATTATGCAGGCACACATTATAATATACATGTAGATAGATTATGGCTGGTTGGATGGATGAAGAGAAGGAGAAATAAGGAATTGGGATACATTGGTAGAATAATGAAGCAATCACACACACACGCACACACACACACAGAGAGAGAGAGAGAGAGAGAGAGTGTGTGTGTGAGAGAGAGAGAGAGAATGAGAGAGAAAGAGAGAATCCATCAGGGTGAAACTGTCCAATATTCTGTTCAGAATGCATCCGCAGCTGAAGAGCACCCATCTGGTGAATTTGTACAGCGAACTTTTGGGGCATTTTTGTTGTCTTTTGTTCCATTTTTTTACAGTGACTCGCTTTAGTATGAGACTCCAGTACAGATTTAGGCATCCAACTTATTTTGAACAGCAAAAATTACCTTGCTTGCATTGATAAGACCAAGCGAGCGTGGGCTATCAAGCGACCGAAATGTAGTTCAGGAGAGTTGGTGAAATTATGTATTTAGGGGGTATTACCATTTTATCCTTCTCTCATTACAGCCAGCTCACACATACACGTGCACATGCTTGCATTCACTGAGACCTGGAATTGAGGGAGAAGGCGGGCGGGTGGATGGATGGACGGGTGGGTGGGTTGGTGGATGGATGGATGGATGGATGGATGGGTGGGTTGGTGGATGGATGGATGGATGGATGGATGGATGGATGAATGGATGGGTGGGTGGGTTGGATGGATGGCTGGATGGATGGATGGATGAATGAATGAATGGATGCTCCGTTTTTTCTGTATACTGTTAGCTCTATTTCTTTCTTTAGTTTTCTTTTTCCGTCTACCTCTCCCCCAGTCTCGCTCTATCTTGCCTGTTCTCCTTTTCCTCTCTCTCTCTCTCTCTCTCTCTCTCTCTCTCTCTCTCTCACTCACTCTCTACCACTTCTCTGTCTCTCTTTTTTTTTTTTCTTCCTCTCGTATTCTCTCTTTGTCGTTTTTTTTTTTTTTCTTTCTTATTATTTATTACTTTCCTGAGAAATAAAGAAGCAAAAGAGCACATAATTACCGTTTTTCTGATAAGCATTCCTAGTAACCTTCAATTGAAAGTTTCTTAAATGAAAATTCTTCAGATGGATTTCTTCCCTTCTCTTATCTCTTTGTCAATGCCATGATGAATCTTTCCAAGATTTTTCTTTACGTGTGTTAATTACCCCTGTGTCAACGCTTGTCTGCAGTTGTGGACGTGCCGTTGTCTTTGTTTTTTTTTTTTTTTCATTACGACATCCCCGAAATGTCACTGCTGAGAAAAAGAATAAAAAAAACCAACTTGATTCGTCAAGACAGAAAGAGCTGTTGGATTCCACAAGTGAAGAAAATGTGATTAACTCTTTAAAACCCAGTTGAGTGTCCTAATAACGTATATAAAGACAATCTATTGTTGAAAGAAGCTTACTTCACGGATTAATATTACCCCATGCAAACTTTAGAAAACTTGAATGGATAAGCTTTTATAGTATTGCAATGTTCTTCAAACAGATAACTCAGTTTTCAAAATTCCCGTCAGAAATCTGGTCAAATGAATAGTAACGTTCTTGTGCTATAAGATATTCCGTGTTGACATCGGCGATTATATACTATATAGTTATAATTTTCAAATTTCCTTTAAAGTGATGGACATAAATAAAGTAGTTGCTGGGAAACTTTGAGCACCCCCCCTCCCCCAATTTTTATTTTATTTTATTTTACCTTAAGGGTTAGAGTCCTTATATTTGAATTGCCACGGAAGAACTTTCAGTGAAAACTTATTGTAAACTTTGGTTTTCATGGCTACTTTTAACCAAGATAAGTATAGACGGAAAAGTCTACGCTAAAGGCAATGCCCAGCAGAGAAGTCATAGAATAAAGTTCCTGGTCTCCTTTCTTGCTGTCCTTGACTTCTAACAGCGTTGATATTACTATTTGTTTTGTCACATATGTTGTGAATCATCGAGTATTCACCAATCATAGAGTGACCACAGAAACTCATAGCGGACCTGTTAACTCGATTTATTGCACTAAGAGATTCCGACATGCACTAATTATGGTTTAGACATATCTACAAAGACCATAAACAACATCATAATAATACTGAACATCAATATTACATCATATCAGAACATGGACGTAGACATCGACATGACATGTCATAATTCATTAACTTTGACAGGACCCACATTGATGATTAACACACACACAAAATATAATCATATTATTGACATTTCTCAAAGGCAGTCAATAAATAGGTCCCATATGACTATTAATGTTATTGTTGTTGATGTTGTTTTTGTTGTTGTTGTTGTCGTCGTAATTGTTAAAATTATTTTTCTCATCCTCAACATTTCATAAGAATATATTAAAATTTAAGACAGACTCCATGACTGCGTGCCGGCAAGTAACTTAATACACCTTTAGAAACAAACAGCAATGTGTAAAAGTTTACATGTTAAAACTTGAAAAATGAGAAGGTGCTGGCCAAATTTTCAAAGCATCTTCATTTTGATTCTTTATCATAATTCATGGCCCAAAGTCCCTAGACTGCAGTCTGAAAATTCTTATATTATAAGGGTTAAAACTGTCTTCGAGAAAGAGTCTAGCCAAATCTCCGAGGAGCTGTCTTTATTTCGTCCTATACCTCGCCAAGCCAGTCAATAGATTTCAATTTTATGATCCTTAACAAACACATTTCTACAGCAGAAAAAAAAAATTATTGCCCTATACAAATACATTTTGAAAGAAAACTGAAAAAAAAAAGGTTTACTGCCTCAACAAATGACTTTCTTTTTTTATTTGTATTCTTTACCTGGAAAATATAATGGCTTGGTTCAGACCTGGCATAATGACTGAAAGGTTTAGGGTTCCTAGACGTGTGGCATGCATTTGTTTGTTTTCCTGACCGCCATGTATGCAATGTGGGAAGTTTATTAGGAATTAACTGTTGGCTGAATAGACCCTGGCAGAGAACTGGGACAGGAGACCTTGCCAGTCCTGTCGACTGAGTTATGTTTCTGTCTATTACTTAACGGTGAAAGTGTTTAGATTATAGCTTAGTGACGCTTTCTGTCTCAACATTGCACATTATGATACATTTGCCATAGTTAGAACAGCTGATGAAATTGGCTTGTCTATCTATCTATCTATCTATCTATCTATCTATCTATCTATCTATCTACCTGTCTGTCTGTCTGTGTATCTATCTATCTATCTATCTATCTATCTATCTATCTATCTATCTATCTATCTATCTATCTATCTATCT
>JBCAUA010545579.1:0-16625 GCA_038406235.1 Peronia verruculata | reverse complement strand
AATGCCTAATTTATTAAGATGACACAGCACTGTGTGGTGGGTGCTTAAAGGCTTAGTGTTTATAAACATCAACTGTTTATCAGAGGGAGATTTCAGAGTTTCATCTCTGACCCTTGCTGTTGTTAAAGGTACTGGCATAGTCTCTTCCTAGTAAAGCAAAAAAACAGCTAATACAGATTTCAGATAACTGAGATGAGAAACCAGCTGTATCACAGGCAACAGATGAATATATACAGTATACTATACCATTGATTCCATAAACATGGATTTCCCACAACAATTAAAAATTTCAAATGCAATAATCTCCAAAGTATTGTTCTGATTAGGCTGTAGCCATTTTGCCCCTAAAGAAATGATAACATTGATGACATTGCAAGCAGGCCAGGTAGGTCCAAATTGTTAAGCAATGTCTTCTTGGTATTTTCTGGGTAGTGGAGGGAAATGATAAGATGTCGGTCTGAGATCCACAAAACTCACCAATGGTCCAATTGAGGCAGCTATTGTATCTGGTATGCTAACAATGCTGTTTCTGTCCTCCAGCCCACAGCTGAACAGGCCTAGCTTGGTGGTGTCCAGCTTGGCAGGTTTGGTACCCAGGCTGAAAAATAATGATCAACATCATTTTCTCAGTGTTCCAGTCAGGCTACTGCCTGATCCACTTTGCAAGTTGAGCCTTTTAATAGAGGTTGACCTGAATGCAAAACTGCCATTTGTATGTTATGTATACATTTGTATATATGTCATTTGTGTTTCAACACAAACAAAAATATTCACATGTGACAACAATGTATGTATCCCAACAACTAAATGTCAACTATCTTTCATATATATATAAATATATTAGTTTCTACTCTAGTCCAGCTATGCAACACCATGATATCAGCATATGAGATGAAGAAAATATGAACAAGAAAAATATTAAACAAAGTGTCAACTGTGAGTTCCTTGGTTTGTCCACTGGAGTCTTTAAACATGCAGTGTTTCCATTTGATTAATAAATGCAAACACTGTAATGGACAAATAGTATTTCCATTCATTAAATAAAGTTCTGTAGTCATATCTTTCAAGAGCAAAGATGGTGCATTTAATGAAAGAGTGAAGATCATTTCACCAGGAGGCTGCTTTGAGGAAAAAAATCCATTGTTCCATTCAATTCAAACCAATATTCCTAAAACACCAAGAGCCAGTTTGGTGCCTTGGGTCCACCTTACATTTAAAACACTGAACATGTTTATGCATGGGCAAAAGTTTTGTACTGAGTGAAATGAAAAAAAATCTAGATCATGTGTAAATGAAATATTTAAAATAATGACTAATTCCTGATTTTAACCCCACTGATTAAATGGACTCTGTTAAATAGGCATATTTTCTTCAATGATATTCAATGTTTGACAACTGGAAATCAAATTTGTGGTGCTCAGCTTTTCAGGTACATTACTTTTTGTTCCAAATTCCATAGTTCTATAACTTAGCTAAATAACCAAGAATCATAACACATGCATCAAGATTATCAAGACAACATTACAAAGTTTAACTTTACAGTTTGTTACATAATGAGCTATATGGATGAGGGTCATTACACTAATCATTTGAAACTTAGGTGATCAGGGCAATGGAGAGGGGATAAGATGATTGGTAGTAACGCACATGCCTTAATAAAGCATCCGTGTTAACTACAATGTCTCGGGTAAAAGTTGCATGATGCAGGTTATGACAACATTACTGTCTGACTTCAAGTCTTATGATAGCAAACCATGATGTATCAGAGGATTTGCCTATCAAAACTTAAGATGATGTGGGATGACATTATGCCCCCACTTTACATTCAACTCACATTTTCTGAAGCAGGGATCACTTCCTTCTACGTGAGAACTGAGTGAGATCATCACAGAAATTAAAAATTAAAGGTCTTCCATGAGTGAGGCATTTATCTAGTTGCAGAATATTTCTTTCTGGAGCCTGTACTGTTTTGGTGCTATTCATACACGTTTTAAGTCGAAAATATGCATATGAAATTTTCACAAAAGATGTTTTTTGTCTCAAGACTGCACTTTTCATCATAATACTTTTTTTTGGTTTTTTTGATCGATAGTTTCCATTTCTTTGCTCACAGGAGAAACAATGGGCACATATTTGGAATTTTCAGCCACAAGATACAAATGAAGGAAATTTGATCCACTTGTGGGCAGGAAAAGGGAAAAATCTCAATGACAGATTATCAAAATGTGATTTGAAATCATAAAGCAAAAAAAAAAAAAAAAATCACAACCTCAGTTATGGCCTCATATATGTTACATATGTCTTGCGCCCAGGGCAAATGAGTCGGAAGTCGCGCCAGGTGAGTTGAAGTCGCAGCCGTTTTTGACCTTTTTTTTTTTTTAATTTCCGACTATGATACTAAAATATTTCTTTTTTTTTTTTCAGATTAAAAAAGATTAAATTGTCATTTTGTGGAAAAAAAAAATTTAGTATCTTGGTCAGAGAGTGGTTTAAAACGACCAAAAATGGCCATATATCCTTACTGCCCGGCGCAACTTCCAACTCATTTGCCCTGGTTGGGAGACATATATTATGTCTCATAGAGGATGAACGGGATTTGTTTTGGAGGCAACTTCTATTCTATCTTAGTTTATTCCCATGTTTAACATTAGTGAAAAGGAAACAAAATAAAGGAAATAAAGCAAATGAAGGCCAAAGCTTTACAATTTGAAATAGGTGTACCAAAGCAACCCTGAACAAAAATACCACTCTCCCATTCTAAATCAGCCATCATCTAGCTGATCAAGAGAACAAAAAGCCCCCACAACATTTATTCATCTCTTGGGAGATCAGGATGAATCATAAAGTTACTGGACTCGAACAGAGAAATCAGACATTAAATGGGATAAGGGTGGGCTGATCTCGATGTTTTTATATCCCTGGAACTGATCAAACATTCAGTGACGAATAAGAAAACATTGTTCTAATTGACAGCCTATAAGTTTATCCAGATGTTGCGAGAAGATGAACATTTAAATTTATATACTAAATTTATCACTCTTTTGGATTTTCCTCCTGGTTCTAGCTGCTGCCCCGGGACTAAGATTCAGGCAATAGTGATAACTCTTCTTCAAAGAAAATTGACATGTGATTCAGTTGGGCACCATGTGAGACATATGAAGCTCACTAACAATAATAATTAACTCTAGAAGTGTCAAATGTCTTAAAGTGTGAAAGAGTTGACCCTAGCTTTATAGAACAGCAAATCCTGTAGTGAGTGAGAAAAGTCCCTGGTTTTATTTTTGCCTTTGGGTTCTGACTATCACTTCTTAAAACATTTTTAAGTATCATTAAAGAAATTCTGTGATTTTTTTCTGACACTGCCAGGGTTAAAGTACAGTTAGTCATCTACTTACTCACTCAACAGCAATACAGAACATATGTAACACTTAGCTTGTATCAATATTGAGCTATGATAAAAGCAAAGGTCAGACATGTGCCAAGATGTAACTGGTGTTGTGTCTTGTGGCACTGCTTAACAAGAGAACCAATAGATAAGATAATTTCATTATAAAAAAAAAATGTGCCAACAAATTTCTGTATTAATTCAATAGAAACACAATGGTATAACTAATCAAATGACTTGACTCATAAACAATTATTTTCTCAGTATTTCAGAAGTGCTGAAAAATGACTTATGCCATTATCAAACAGCCGCAGTGGTATGAACGACTCAAGTATATCTCACAAATTAATGTGTGCAAATATAAGGGGAAAGACAGGACAGGGAGGAAAGGGGAGCGTAACTACTGAATGTATGAACACAACAGGTAATGCAAAGCTAAAGAAATGAAGAGAGATCAAGAAGATTAAGTGGTGGCAGCTGGTATTTGTCTTGTTGATAAATCAGCAACAGGTTAGGCTTTGACAGTGTATTCTACGTGTTACAACTGAGTGCTAATGTTAGCGATACAAGTGATGGCAAAAGCTGATAAGAACTCACTATGCTAGTACTAGTAGTGCAATTAAAAAAAAGAAGAAGAAGAAGAAGAAGAAGCTAATGTATAACATATCATGTAAGTGAAAATTATGGCTCATAATGTAACGTTTGGTAAAATTAATGAGTTAGAAAAGAGATTACGGATACAACAAGGCTGGGTCATTTCTGTGGAAATTTTTGTGTGTGGTTTTTTTAGTAATACACATCAGATATGCTTAGTAGCTGAAACACAATATCAGATATATGTCAGAAAATGTCATGACACGGTAAGGGCTTGTGTTAACCTGCTAATGGTAAACTACTGTGTGGTAACACAATACCATGCGACTTTCACTGAGTTTGAGCGCAAAATAAAAGAGGAAAAAAAATGAAAATATGCACCAAAAACAACAACAGCAAAAGTACAGAAGAGTAAACAAACTAAAAACAATCACGTAAATATACAGTAAGAACCGAAACAAGAACAGCAGCATATAGGAGCTGATATTTAGTAAATAAGTACACAAACAAAACATACACATTCATACTACATAATTTCACATATGAAATAAAATGAAATATTAAGCATAATTATTAACAAAAATAAAATGAGGACAAAATTAACAAATGCTTAATTTGTGACATGACAAGCATTTGATTGTGTCTACTGTCTTAAACTGGTGCACAGTAAGATAAGCATAACACTGTGCCTTAGTGAGGAAATAACACACTGTGACTGCTTATGGTAATAGCTTTCTATCAAAACGCAAACTGACAGTCTCATGACATTTTTCAGCATAAAAGTGACTAGCCAATGTCCTTTAAATGAAATATGTGCCAACAAAATTTATGTATTAGCTCAACAGGATGGCAAGGATACAACTCAAGAAATGGCTTTATACTATAAACTTCTGTTTGCCAATGACTCAAAAGTGTTGACAATAATGCGTGTCACTTGCAATGCTATGCTGATCTAAGCCCATGGTATGCCACTTTGCTGCAGACCTCTTCCGCTCTTTCTATATTCTTATCTCTCTCTTTCCACCTCTCAATTTGTTGCAAATCTTTTCTCCCATCTTCCTCCCCTCAACAAGCACACACTCTGAAGAAGGTTTGGGAAATGGATGAAGAAAAAAGGGGGAAAAGAGGCCGAGTGAAAAACAAAGTGGCAAAAGGAAACTTTGTTCAAACAAAAGAGCAGGAAGCAAAAGGGAAACTTTGTGAATGAAATTATCATAACAGACTTGTTTTGAATCTCAAAGATGAGCATGAGGTAGTTTTGAATCTCACAGGTGAGCATGAGGTAGTTTTGAATCTCACAGGTGAGCATGAGGTAGTTTTGTATCTCACAGGTGAGCATGAGGTAGTTTTGAATCTCACAGGTGAGCATGAGGTAGTTTTGAATCTCACAGGTAAGCATGAGGGAGCAGTGAACACTTCAACTGTTAACACTGTGCGTTGTTACACGGTTGGAGGCATTTGGCTTTTTTGTTTCTATTACGGAATACACAGTACTGTTAATTATCAATACATTATGGGTCACTGCTACACAACAAATTATAGCAACCAACAATCAGAAAGAGGACAAGAAATTAAATGGGGTATTTTTCCTGTGTATTTTAAGCAAAATCACATGCCCTAGGGGACATCGCTCACATGTGGCTTTGTTTATATGATGTGACAGATCTGAGAGCTCATCATTCGTCCAGATGTGTCTGCCATGCGCAGAGCAAGTTTACAAAGCCACATGTGAGCGATGTTCCCTAGGTCATGTGATTTTGCTTAAAATACCTAATTGATCCAATGTTTTGCCTGCTTCAACACAATTCAAGCTCAGCTACAACACAGCTGCCGGAATATCAAGTTTCAGAGCAAGAACACTGTGGCCTTGCTCTAAGCTTAACTTTTCCCATTATTCTCAACAGCTGGTGAATATCTTGCCCAAAGGTGTTAAATACAGATTCACACCCACATTGATTTTTTTTCAGTAAATATGCAGCAATATTTTGCAACATTCTTTACATCCATTTTGACCTTCTACGAACATGGCCGAGCCTGACCATATGGACAGTCAACAACAAGTCCTGTTTTCCAAACAACATGTGTGATAGCAAACAATAACAACAATAATGTAGAAACACTCTCACTACTGCAGAACCAGGTTCCTGGCAATAAAAGTAGCTCAAGGGCTAAATCAACAAAACTAACAACGAAAAAAAAAAATAATAATTTTTGCTTTTTTTTTTTATCAAATATATGCAGGGAAAACTTAATGGCTGGCGTACTGTAAAGCCCTTTATGAATCTTTTTCAGAATATACGTCTTACGCCCAGAGCAAACGAGTAGGAAGTCATTCCAGGTAAGCTTGAGTTACGGCAGTTTTTAACTATTTTCCAACCCAGATACCAAAGCTGAATTCATAATTATTAGATGCACCATTTAGCTGC
Organism: Peronia verruculata; assembly: GCA_038406235.1. NCBI lineage: Eukaryota > Metazoa > Mollusca > Gastropoda > Systellommatophora > Onchidiidae > Peronia > Peronia verruculata. The sequence continues at coordinate 10,220 of JBCAUA010545579.1, read as the reverse complement.
CCATGTCTAGGAATATATTTCTCTTCCTAAAAGCCTGATGAAAAGTTTTATAATTATATATGAATAAACTAAAGATTAAATAGCACAAATTCAAGGCTATCTTATGGTGTAATTCTGTAACAAGCTTGCATGTCAAAAGTATGATTGAAGAAGATTTTATTTTTGTTTTCTGGAAAACAAATAAAATATTTTGGTATCTCAATCTGAAAATAGTGAAAAACGCCGTAACTTGCAATCTCCCTGATCGACTTCCGACTCATTTGCCCTGGGCATGAGACATTTTTTATTTTTATGTAGTAAATAAAAGCACAATAACAATCGATCAAAACAAAAAAGGTGACTTCCATTCCTCTTTATCATGCTTAAGATGACGTTGTGAAAGATGGGTAAGCAACAAAAGGCTACTTAAAAACAATTACTTCCTGCAAGAAGTATACAGCAAAAACGACTACATGAAAAAGTGAAAATGCTAACAGGACAAAAAAAAAAAAGGGCGTCTATTTTCAAGATACAACTGATGTAAGCACACTAGCAAAGCAAACTATGAAAGGCAAAGCATGATGAGGTGCTACAGATGTGCTGCAATTGCTGCTACAAATCTGTATGGTCAAAGAGACTGAAGTCAAATTATGTCTAATTTGAATATATTTATTAAAAAAATTACACAACCAAATTATTTAAAACTCCTTTTGGGACATGGTCCAAAGCAAGGAAGCTCCTCAACATTTATTTAAACAAAAAAAAAAGAGCCAAATTACGATCAACATTTTTCTTAAAAAAAAAAAAAGTGAATCAGGTTTTTGTTGAGAGAAACAGATTTTACTGACAAAAGGGTCATGAGGACTAGATTAGCTCTGCCCCTGCATTTCTCAAAAAGACCCATGTCAAAAACCATTAAGTAAGTTACTCAAAGGTATATCAAATAATTTTTCTTTCATTGTTTTCATGACTTTCATGTATTTACATCTAATTTAATTGTCAAGGGACTAGGTTCAACGCTGAACATTAATTGATACAAGCATGCATATAAAAACTAACTTTCTATGAATACCTTGAGTATCTTCAAAATTTCCAGGCTACATACAATATTTTTGTTTATGATTCCATCCCCCCCCCCCCCCCAAAAAAAATGAATTAAAAAAAAAAAAAAGAACAAAAAAAAAACTTATCTCCATATAAAGATTTTTTTTTTTTCTCTTTAAAGTAAAAACTAAGACTGAAAATAAGATCAAACAATGCACTGTATTTCGGTATAAAAAGACCCCACTTCATTTGAATTAAAATCTATGTCTTGCTAAGCTGATGTATTCTGTTGTAGAAAAGCAAATGATTTGGTTTATTATATTTATCTATTATGATGTTCTTTTCTCAATCCATACTGATTTCATTACAATACACTATGCCCCTAGCAAACAATTTACATTATCAAATTTTACATCTTTGATTATATTGATTTGGCTTTCAATGTAAACTGCTCAATACCTTATCTTACTTCTTTGAATAAAAGACAGGTATTTTCCAAGGTAAAAACATCAGAAGATAAATAAGAAATACCACGACAGAAACTCAGAAAGATGGACTCAACCTAAGCATAACACCAATACAGAAAGAGATACAAAATTAGATAGATACATGGGAAGATAAAGTAAAGTAGCTATGCCGATTAAGCAAGCACTGGTTAAGCAGAGGCCTAGGCAAGCAAAGACGACACCTAAGAAATGGCTTCAGTGACTGACCAGAAAAGATGAGACTTCAAAAATCTAGTACCAACTTACCACTCTTTCTGAACGTAAGGCGCCCGGCTCTCCACCTCGGCCTTAGTGGCAGAGTTGAAAGAGGGCTCGGAAAACCGAGATCTGCACGCAAAGCAGGCGTACAGTTTGGAGGCGGACACCTTTCTCCGCAAAGGAGGTCCACTAATACTGGTGACGGATGGGCATGCACAAGGAGAAGAGAACGGATGGGGGGGAACAGGGGCACAAAGGAAGATTATAATGGGCATAATGAACGGTAAATACAGATAAACATGATGACAATGGGGATTGTTCACCATCAGCCTAATTACTTCCCTTCCCTAGATATAAGGTTACATTACATTCTATATATGTCTTTCAACCTCCTTGTGGAGGTTATCTCGACAGGTTATCACTGTCTTTACTTAAAAAAAAAAAAAAAAGGACTGCGGACATAGCAAGGTAAAGACCAAAAAAAAGAATGGACACAAGAGCATTGTTTGCATGAAATATAAACTATAAAAAATTCTTTAAAAATTCAGGTGCAAGGGAAGTGTTTCCTGCCTGAAGAAATTATTAATACTGTTAAAGTTTTTTCTGTCTTCCATTTCAAATAGCCAAAGACAAGGGATTTTTCTCTTTACAACTGCTTGTTCCACAGATCTTGCATTTGCCAAAATGAAATCATTAGGCTGGTGGGAATCAATGTCCACTGAGAACATAGAACCAGTCACCATGGTCTCAGGTGTGATTTCAAGATCACATTGTCAGATCAGAATATTATGGCTGATATGGTTCAGACTAAAAGATTGAAATGTATTACCATACTGCATACCTGAACTGGCTTTTTTTTTTTTTCTGAGATCACAATTTACTGTATGGATAATCTGGGTGGGAACGGACAAAGAATTTTATTTTTAAAAAAAGATGGAGATGATGAGTGTGATGCTGTTCAGATGAACAAACAGGTTTGAAAATGTCACTTTCTATTCAATTTTAAACCTATTGAACTCCCTCCTAAATTGTTTGTTACTTTTATTGTATTTGAGTTAGTTGTTTCTCTTAAGCCTTTCAATCCTAAGAGATAGGACTATCTCAGCTTTTAGAAGTTGCCAATTTTTGCTGAGAAATTTTGCAGGTAGAAATTTGGAATTTGGGAAATTTTGCCCAGACAGCGGCATTCAGGCCTACTCTTACATTGATTCTGAACTGCCAAGGGTTTTTTAACTTACGGAACGTACACACGGGACCTCCGAAATATATTTGCCCTTATCTGAGAAGGCTAGACATCAGGCTTCCCTACCCACAGGAAACCAGGGGACCGTTGAGTCAGTGAAAAAATGCAGGTTTTCGTGGGGAAGGTTGTGACACTGACAGCAAATGATTCATCTCTGATTGGTTAGTGTGTGAAGGGGGGGGGGGTTGGCTCACTACCTGATTTAACCTGTTAAACATTAGTTAAATTCTATCACCTTCCCCAATACCACGCCAGCTTTTTGTGCAGGCTTTGGTCTGAGTGATAAGTGAATATGCGAGATCCAATGAGATCCTCATAGACTGTGGGACTGGGGTATCCATGACAATGGTGGCCAACATATGACCTACGTGTCGTCTTTTCTGTTTTGCTCTTTTGGCTACATACTCGACAAAGTTCACTCACTAATCTCATAACCTGTTCCTAATATGTAGGATCCATCACTTGGTTCTCTCGGCATGAAACTACAGAAAAAAACATACTTAAATTCTATTTAAATACCCCTAAGGGTGTCCTGTGGTTGATCAGATCTAAAATCTAAATATTCTACTTTTGACTTTGAATTTCCCTCCAACTCTCATAAATTACAGTAAGCAACTGCTAGACTTATGCTACCATCAAACTTAACCATATCACTTCACGAGCATAAATGCTTATCACTAGAGAAATCATAGAATGGCAGCAACAGTTTCTACTGACATTTTTAGATTTCATATGGCGCTGTGATATTTTTTCACAGCTGAGAATTCACTTTCAATTAATTATTACTGAATGACACTTTAAGTGGATATGAAAATTGAACTGAACAATAAAGAAGCAGTTTATTAATGCTGGCACAAAAATGTTATAGGTATCGGCTGCCACTTTTGTGTATTTGAGGATATTTTGGAAATAACAGTTCAAATTTGTTAACTTTACATGAAGTTTTTAAACAAACATAACTTAAAAACTACTAATAGTCACAAGAACATCGCGTTTTCAAAGAATCATTCCGGAGCAATGGTTCTTGAAGATAGAACAGGCAGATGAGTGCTGGTAATTGAAAGACGGCAGATATAAAAGATTAAAATCACTTTTTAATAACGGCAACATGACCACAAAACGCTATCGCATAAGTCTGACCTGTGACCCCGATTATCCCTGCATTAGGCGAGCTGCATGGGGGAGATTTACTGCCTGAACTAAAAGTCCCAGTTCGACCTGAAATGTGACACTGCATGAATGCTGTTGGTCTATTTTATGAACTGTTCACCTCCTATTCATTCTCCTTCTACTGTATCTTGCAGCATACTTTTAGCAAGACCCCTGTACCATCCAATTTCAGTTTCTTCACAGCTGCAAGTGGGTTTTCCTGAAGCAACAGTGCTGTAAGCTTATTCTGCAGACCTGCATGCTTGTTTGAAATATGGTTCAAGCATGAGATTCTCAAGACATTTCAGCAGCATCTCATCTCAATTGTCCATATTTTTCCTTGCGGTTCAGCTTTCAGTGTCCATGCATTTCACACATATAAAAAGATGGAGAGCACTAGTCATGCAGGAATCTGATCATGTGCTTTAAACACTAAGTGTGCAGTTCATACATGCAAGGATTTTAGATTTCAATCCTAGGTCATTGATGACATCTCCTAAATATCCGATTGCAATGCACTTCTCCTTGAGTCCTTGGCCATGTAGTGAGATCTTAATTGGGGAGTTCTCCTGTTGGTCTTCTCAGCATTTTCTTTTTCATTTAGTATTTTGTGGAAGTTCTATCAATGTAACTGACCAAGCTGGACAGTACTTTTTTTTTTTTTTTTTGTTCTGCTAATCTGTCAATAGGGTCAGAAAATCTGAAGTTCTCATTGTATATATACCTAATGTTCCTACATGCTTCTCCACAACACCAAGCATCCTTCTCAGGAGTATTTTTTTTAAGTCACTTGCATGATTGGTTGCCAATCACATTTCTCTCACCAATGTGACCAATATGTAGTGATATAATCAACTATGATATCTTAATCAATTGCCAAAAAATAAAGACTCATGACTAAGGAAGCTCAAACTGTTCTATTGCTGTTGCTATTGTGTTTAGTGATTTGTTTTCCTTTAGAGTGTGATTATTCATGATTGATTTCATATTTTGAAAAAAATGGGAAGAACAAATTACAGTCGACTACACTTGAGTCGAACCCTTGTGAGTTGACTTTCAGGTGAGTCGGTCTTTTTTCTTGGAAAGGGTCCTGGCACTTCTTTGCTTTGTTAAAAATGCTACTGATGAATCGACGTCGACTCATCCGTATTCACTAATGAGTCGATCTTTTCTCCTGTTCCCGCCCTTATAAGATCAATGGAAAAAGCAATGCTTGAGTCGATGTAACTAATCTCAGCTTGCTCGGCACTTCATCTGAACACATTTCATGCTCCTCCAATCACGCATCAGCACGACTAACCTAACTTGAACTGTCAAACTGATTCACTAGATCGGACTAGATCCTCCTTTTCACACCTCATCCACGATCTTCCCCATCTAGCCACGGATGTTTTGTACTCACGCCACACCCGCCCCCTCCTGCTGCGAAAGTGTCGTGCAAATTCGCATAAGGGGGGGTAGGAAACATAGTTGTCGGCAAGTGTTTTTGATGTGGGGAATTCTCCGGCCGCACCACGGTTCACACGTGGACGTTAGCCTGAGAAACCCCAGGCAGTCGACCGTTGTTTTTCTCATCGCGGGGAACTTGCTGGCCAGACTAGAGGGTAGCGAGGAGGTGTTACCCCCCCCCCCCCCTCTTATTTTTATTCGTGATTTGGCCGGTTAGACCTAGACACTTTTTCACTAGGCTATTGCAGTCAAAATGAGAACAGTGAGGTACTGCACCCTCCCCGCCCCACCCATAGATCGATTCATCGCATGTAAAGTTTATCATCTTCAAAAAGGCCTACTATACAGGTAATACATGTCCAGTGTTTCATAGCATGAAGAGGTGGGAGGAGTGTTGGAGGGTGACAAAGCTGCGTGCGGCGGCGATCGTATCGAGTTGAAAATGAATGTTCAGGAGGTAGGGTTGGGAACATGACGGCTGATGACAACGATCGTCGATAATAACATAGGTAACATTAAAATTATTAAATTGAACCAAAAGCTAGGTCGACCTCATTGAAAATGAATGGAAGAGATCAAATTTGATGCTCGATGAAAGAATGCGTAAGGGGAACTAACCGTTATAATACCCAACAATATGTCATTCCAAAGAAGTACATATTATTATAGTAGTGACTAGTTTTTGTGGTCGTTTGTGACATACGGGTGAGTCGAACTACAGATGAGTCAATCCTATTTTTCCTCCCCCACCAGCATCGACTTGTCCGTATTCCACTGTATATTTTTATATGCTACATCGTAATTACCTTGTGTCCAGAAGTTGGCCTCAAATCCTGTTGCAACAGCTGAGCCATCTGACCGGAAGTAAACATGCAGTTTGTTGTTCTGAGAACGAATGAGGATAGCTGACAACTCTGACTGATCCATATATCTGCATAGCTTGGCCAGTACTGGTGCATTGACACTGTCGCCATCATACACTTCCACATAGTCAGGGCAAGTTGCAGGTCTCTCGGCAGACTGGTAATTTCTGCCATCAAAATCTATTCTACTGAACCTGAAAGAAAACAAAGAGATCAATAGAATTTCAGAATTCAATGTTGATGAAATAAATAATGTTCTCTTAGGTTGTTAAATACTGCAACATCTTACAAACAAAAACAATGATTCAACTGCACTTAGTTTGGAATGTTAGTGATTTGACAAAAAAAAGTCTATCATATTGGTCCTGTTAGATGCCACTATTAAAGCAAGAGATATACACAAGATCAGACAGTTTGACAGGAAACATATCTAAAGGACTGCAGCATGATAGCTAAGAACACAAACAGCTTTAGGGACTTTTCATATCATTCTCGACAGAACAGGAGATGATATTTTAAGATAGGTAATTCTTGTATATGATTATGAAAACAAAGTATTTTATTGACCATTACTTCATCATCTGGTGTTTGAGAAATCTTTGCTGGCAGTTTCAACTGATATTAGTATTAGCAAATATATGATTTTTTTTATATTTACAACAGTCATGAACTGGAAGTAGTGAGTAGAAAATAAAGTTCTATTTTCTTCATCTTCAGCATAGTACAATTTTTCCATTTAAAGGTATGTTGGTCACTTACAATCAGAAATGACTCCATATCCCAAACAAAAATTACCAATTAAAAAGACAATGCTTATGGCATATATACTATAGTACAGTATTTGAAGACTATTGACAAGAATATAATGATAACAGTGCAAAGTGTAACACTGAATCATCAAACATGAAATACTGATTGAAATTTCATCTATGACAGTGTTTTCTGTTAAGTGGAAGTATTGAATCAATACATTAAATTGACAATTTGAAAAAAAGATTCATTTCCTTTCACATCAACTACTGCAGAAATATAATCTTATCCCGTCTTGATTTGTTGGTAAGAAATGCTTTGCAGCAAATCAAAAGTGGTTGAAAGTGCCTGGACCAGAACAGAGACATTGGGCTTTAATGGCATGAAAGAGGTCTCAGAGCTATGCTTTTGTGTTGCAGACATTCAAAGAATATTCATCTCTGAATTACAAAAACTGCTCTTATGGGCAGATAATTATATTGGGATGTTGTGAAGTGAATATATTCACCAAAATCTTCCACACTGAATATTGCAAATATGGACCTTGAAATGTACTTATGTAAAGTGAAAATGGTCTGGATCCTAACTGAAGACAAGAAATAAGATGAGTCTTAAAATTTTGCTTTAGAAAACATGTTATATTGAAAAAAATTCCCATTTTTCAATAGTCAGAATCATAAATTCCTCTGTAACCAACTTTAAATGCTCAGGATAAAGCCAAATTCTCACCTGACCAAGTTTTCAAAATTACCACATATTAAAGCACAAAGCAATCAGCCATAAAAAAAAAAAAACAAACAAACAAACAAATACAAGAATCCAGCACACTCTATTACTGCTCAAAGTGTCTGCTGAAATTAGGCTTAAATATTACAGCCATTGCCCTTGATGTGAATGAGAGTCTGTAGCTTATAAAACCATGTAAAAAATAATTGGTGAGATAATCCTGCTTATGTTTAACAATAAATGGGCATATATTTTTGAAAGAATACTGACATCAGGGTCAGTCAGACCTTACTTATTTTCTTTTTAGGATGGCGTGAGCCCAGAGGATCAACAGAATTTTTTTCACATGTGTTGATATCTGAAATTATTAAGACTAAGTCTGAAACATATCATAATGCAGTTGAGTCCGCTTAAATCGAATTTGCCGAGACCATCCTCATGGGTTCGATTTATGAGAGTTCGTCTTCCAGATTTTTGTTGGTTTTTTTATTTTACAAGGACAAAAAAAAAAAGTTGAGGAGGCTGCGGCTTTCTCCACAAGTTCCCGATATTTTAATATCATCAAGTGTATTTGAGCGAATGTTATACTTTTTAACTATGGCCTTCTTGGACATCGCATTTCTGTGTATTTCCTGCAGCAGTTTTGTTTTCGACTCAACGAAAAGAGCCGTCTTCTTTCTCTTCCATGGGAAGCCATCACATAGATCTAGTCTATAAAGATCTAGTCAACAGCGGGCGAAAGAGCACCATGTAAATACTGACTAGAACTGTACCGCCAGACAGTGATTGTAACACAGGTGCTAGGCACAACGGCTCCGGTTGTCTGCACACGAAGCATCGTAACAGTAACAGTACCGTACATCCACGTGTTTGACCATATCTACCTTTACTACAGTATAAGGTTCTGCGAGGATGCTTGATCATCGATCGGCATGGCTGCTCCTCGTAGACTTGCCCCCACCCCCCACCCCACCACATGGCCCACTTGAAGACACGGCGCCAGGCGCATTCACAGTACATTTATGCAAATTAATTGCCTGATCCCTCTTGCCCCATCCGCGACACTGTCTCCTTTGTTTTCCCCATTGGGTGGGAACCACATGGAGAGAAAAAAGCAGATTTTTACCTTCGGGCCGGCGCTGATGGGTTCGATTTCAAGGAAACTCACAGCAGTGGCTACGATTTATGCGAGAGGCATTTAATGGGCACAAAGAGGAAAAGAAATATATTGTTTCGTTTTTGTTCGAATTATCAGAAATTCGCATTATCAGAGTTCAGTTTGGCTCGACTTGACAGTATAAGGCAAAAAAATCTGTCGCCAAACAGCTAAAGTAACACAATAGTTAATTTTTTTTATATCTGTTGCTTTTTTTCTACACTTCCATTACAATCATTTTGTTTGTAAATCAACCGCTGCACGGCGTCTAGAGAGCGGCGCACTTAGTTAATTCCCTCTGAATGGTGTGCTGACCTGGTTCAGCGATTGGTCACGCTACCTGTGCGCCTAGCAGAAATCTTATCGTGCGTCAAAAATATAGCATAACATTGTATTATTGCTATATTTCTAGTATATTTATGCATCCACTGGAACAAAAATATCGCAGTCAGCTTCAGTTTTGCATATATTTTCCGAACATATAACTTTTGTTTTGATTAAGAGAAAATTATGACATGTAATTTGATGTGAAAGAGACCGAATATTTTCAAAAAATTTTCATTGAAAGAGTAACATTTTTAGAAAATTCATAAAAATAAAACCACACGATAAATTCCTTTCATTTTTGTTATGCATATAGTGCACACATATATAAACTGCTTACTTCAATTTTATTTGGTTCAATGAAGCCACTTAGATATTACATGGGCGTAAAGTTTGTCATCTCTTTCCCAAAGCATTTCCGAGTGTTGATCAACAGCATTCCATTTTTTTAAAGAAGTATTCTCAACTATTTGGAACAATTTCATTTATATGACGACTTGCGTCCATAAGTGGCACGTCCGGGTATGCAAGGTTTTTTTTTTTATGCACGGATTGATAATTAAAATCCAAATTACTGGAATTTGAAAAACGCAGTGATGATACGGCTATATTTTTACAGATACATAAAAGGATGATAAAAAATATTTAGGCGATCAGTTCTTATGCTGCCATAACAGTTTACCTGCAGTTTTCATTTGTTATTCACTGCGCATGTAACATTTTGAGCACATGTATTGAAAATCTGTACCCGCTATTTCTCTGTGAATGATAATACCAAAATGGAGGCTGATGTCAGATTTAGAGGCAAAGTAAGCAAATATTTTTTCCTCTTT
>JBCAUA010545468.1:0-16626 GCA_038406235.1 Peronia verruculata | reverse complement strand
TTTAAATCTGGTGATGTAAACAGTCAGCCTTCAATGCCTACCGCGGGTGTCTGGCCTGGTATAGGGACGCCTAGATCCAGATTCAAGAGAGCAACAAAAGGCCACAAATTAGCAAAGTTACAACAGTAACGAAAACAGAAAGAAAAAACAAGAGAAGATAATCAGATCAGGATAACCTCACTGTCCTTCAATAGCCAGATGTTGTAAGGGACCAGGTTAGTCAAACATCCGTACAATCAGTCAGGAAAGACAGATCAATGGAAAGACAAGTGAATTTTTCGCCAGAAAAATCGTCAACAAAATACGAAAACGAACAAAAAGATGCATGGTGCTAAGCTACACTTGGTATACCATTAGTAATAACTATTGATAAACAAACAGAGATGGCTGCTCTTATCATTACATTAACAAAATAATAATACTAATAATAATAATAATAGTAATCTTCGCTTCTCTGCCATGTTCTAATATCTCAGCGAACAAGTCTGATGCAAGAACTCTCTTTTCTAAAGAAATGGAGAAACTGGAGTTCATTAGTAGCACATGCCCGTAATAGACAAATGGGAGTAAATATTCTGTCGCCCCGAGCCAACGTTTTGCCATAGAATGTCAACCTCCGCCCACAGAGAAAGAGTTAACTACAGTGAACATAGCTGTCAGCTCTGCCGCCGGGTTCGCTTTATCATTACAATTATTTAATTTTAATCCTAGCAGGGACATGACGATGGTTATATTTATTAACAGTCCTAAAACTAAAGCTAGACAACTTGTCTCTTTTCTTTCTTTCTTTCTTTCTTTTTTTTTTCTTTCTTTCTTTTTCTTCCACTTAATCCGCCCTAACTATGCCTTCCGCACTGTTAAAGTTTCAATGTAGCTGCCCCCCCACCCCACCCCACAAAAAAAAAAACAAACAAACAAACAAAAAAAGCATGCAGAACAAAACTACACATGCACCACTTCGACGGTATGACGTTACAAATAATGTTCAGCGCACAGTTGCTATATATGTAAGGGACGTGTCCCTACGATCAATAAAAGATTGCCAAAAATAACTGGACATAAACGAAACTAAGAAAATTAGCGCAATTTCCTGCACCATCAATAGTTCTTTTTTTTTCTATAGAAAGAAAGAAACAGAAACAAAGAGGAGAGAAAAAAAAAAAGAGCAGCAACATGTATACGTTTAGGCTGTCACACCAAATACTACCCTGAATCCATTCTACACAAGATGGCGGCCGAGGATTGAAGGCAAGATAAGAGAAGACCAGCCGCTACTTGTACAGTATTTTATATATTTGTTTGCTCTCTTAATCATTCCTTCAAATCAAGCCCAGTCCGTTCCCATCTCTTTCTCTGTCTCCCTATCTTTCTTTCTCTCTTTCTCCTTCCTCCTCAGCTCTCTCTTTCTCTCTCTCTCTCTCTCTCTCTCTTTTGTTCCGTTTTTTTTCATTTTATCCTTTTCGTTCATATATAGATCATGACTTAAATTGTAGTTCTTCCTGTATCATATTTACGTGTTTGTGTGTATATGTAAGTGTGTGTGTGTGTGTTTTTTTTTGGAGGGGGGGGGTGGAATGGAGTGGGGTGTTAACGTTATAGACACCATCTCCCCACTTCTTGCCTAGCCGCCCCCCCCTCCTTGATTCTGCCCCGGCGGGGGCCCGGGGTTTATAAGTAGATTCTCTGCTCCCACCTGCAGGCGGTGTAAGCCTGCCATCGGTAGGGTGTCTCCCATCGAGTGCGATTCTCAACATTCCAGGGGAGACATGTCTTCTCTCTCTCTCTCTCCTTGCTCCTGTCTTCTATCCCACTTTCTGCCCTCTCTTCTTCTTGACGTGTAAACATAATAACCGTGTTTGACACAATGTAACCGTAGTCGTGCTGATGTGTCGTTAAACCCCACACAACCCAACCCAACCCAACCACCTCGATCCAAACTCTCCTTCCCGCCTTCGAATACTTCAATAACAGCTATAAAATTCTTAGATTCCTATGGTATAGTATTTACTTTGTCCTTCTTACATTGAGGGATGGTGAATTTCAGGGAGAGCCGGATGTTATACCCGAGTCTCACCAAAATCGATGTCACAATATAGAAATCAAATCACACACACACACACACACACACACACACACACACATACCCAGCCACCCACCCACACACACATATACACACACACACAAGTCCTCATGAACGCACAGACCCCCGTTCACATAGTCTACCGAATCAATAGAGAGTTGTTCCCCCCTTGCGGATATGGTGACCTAGTTTCTGACCGGGTGTAAACGACCAGGGAGAGATATGATTTGCATCGATCGGGAAGAGATTATTCTAGGGGGTTCGATTGACAACCATAATCAGCTTCGGGAACTTGTTTACCATAAATTTATTTTATTATATAAGTCAATTTATCAGCCATTTTCTCGGGCGTGTGAATGGTATTATTGGCTGAATGCTGTTGTTTTGATATACTTTGGTTTTATTGCTGTTGTTATTACTATTATTTACAAGACACAGTGAGGGGAAGAAGACGAAGAGGCAGACAGAGGAAGAGATGGGAGGACAATATTCGAGAGTGGACAAACATGGAACTGAAAGACACCCTGAGAGCGGCTTAGAAGCGTGACTCGACATGACGTGAGGACTGGAGGAGGGTGGTTGACAGAGCTTCCAAGGCGCTCCAAAGGATTCATAATCTGAGGTTTCGGTGACGGTGACGGATCATAAGCCAGTGCATCTTTAGTTGATATTATAATCCTTCTCCTTCATAACCCTAACTCCATTTCGGGTCATTGGGGTCACTTCTACATATAGGAACTTTATAATTCCACTTATACGGTCTACTATAGGGATCTAGCATAGTAAGGATTGTGGGTAAAATAAAGCATGTCAGTCTGTGAAAGGCAGCTCGTAAGTTTGATTTCAGCAAGTTTTCCTTCGGAGTTCTTTCGAGATGTTTCCAGTTCCCAGGTTTCTGCTGTCAGCCGGAGAAGGTACATTTTCCACCCTGTTACAATTTGTGCCATTTTACCAGTGACCGTAGCTACCCCTGGTCATCGCCTACAACCATACACTGTGAGAGAGCCAATAAACACACACAAGGGGTTAAAGGTCAATGATGGTGGTGATGACGACATTATAGATCTGGTACTTACAAGTGCCCACATAAACTGGCGCATTGCTAATGCCCATTAAAAAAAGATTGTCGCCCTAGGGTAAAAGAGACTGAGAAAGAATCTCCAAGGATCTGATTACAATGTACTTTGAAGAAATGTCACGCACTGATGTTTGGAACTCTACATTATTTTGAAACATATTTTGTTTCAAAGCTCAAATAAATATAAATATTGGAATTTATTTATTATTTGTGTGTTTGTTTATGTATGTCTATTGATTTATAATTTATTTATTTAATATGATGTTGATAAAACCAGGAAGGCAAAAACTCTGCTTGTACACCAGTCAAAAACCAGCGATTTTACACCAGTTTTGTTCTACTTTTAGCCACTTATGTAAACGATATGTATCGTGTTATTAAAGAATATTTTAATAATCCAAATAACTGGTTTCATACACATATAGCTGAATATTGAAGTATGCGTGAATATTTGCTCGTTTGTTTGTTTGTTTTGTTTTGTTTGTTTCTGTAGTAAGAATGTGAGACTTCATGTAATTGTATCTGTTTGGGAATGCAGTCATTTAAAATAAGAATGTTTTTATATATTACTAGCAGCCATTTCAAGGTTTATAGGGCGACTTTTAAGGAAGTAAAGACAGTGCTTTAATATATTGCTGGTAACCTATGTTTATTTGCTTGGGAGGTTTACCTTATATGTTACTTCATACATGTACCTGTTCAACAAGTATTTGTCTGAGTAATGTTTTCAAGTTTTGCCTGCCAGAGGGCTGTCAGTCATGTCTACACACTTACGTATGCTTTTGAATTGTATTACAGGATTATGTGTGTGAGCATGTCTGGAGTCTTTCTGTATACCATGTTATAAATATGTAGGTATGTTATTGCCCCTGTTTGTTTTCAGGCATATTTCGTGTGTGGCTGCTAAACATTTTGCTTCTGTAAAGTGCTTCGAGCTCTACGGGGTGAGGCGCTACATAAATGCCCTTTATTATTATTATTACATTCGTCACATCTGGCATAACAGCTGGTAGGTTTCTGTTCCTTTCTTCCGTACAATACAAGTAGCTTATATAAAGTCAGCCTTTAGATTAATGTCAGACAAACGAGCTGGATTTAACGTTTTTTGTCGCAGAACAAAACCTTTGTTTCACATCAAAACAGTTTCGTTGTTTTATCCTGAATACGAGTGTGTTATCTTTGTAAACTTATAGTTTATTTTATGCCTGATTGCCTTGGTCTATTATGTCAGTAAACATAGAGATGAAAACTACAATTAAAAATAAATAAATAAATAAATAAATAAACAACAAAGGCCAAAAAGATCAGGTATTAGAAACAAAGGGCAAAACATTCTGAGAATGCAGACCTTATCTCTTCATTAGCTAGGCTGGCTTTACTTCAACATATAACTGACCGCCGAACAAAGATAAAGTGAAGTTTTCTAGATCTGGTCTTTTTCAATAACGCAGTGGCAAAGATGTTCGCTGTCGATTGAAGCAAAATGGAATCTTGGAATCATTCCTATTTTCCGGTAGGTTCAAATTTCGAACATAAGTTTTTCGCCTAGGAACAGTCACCTTATCCCACGGGCAAGGCGATTCCTTACTTCATGAAATGTCATGCAATTTTGCTACAATAATATACTAGCTGGCTACCCGACAGCCTCATTGGGAGGTTTTTTAAAAGCCCTGCGACTTAAATTTTTTTGGCCAGCATGCGCACCTCGATGCTGATATTTTGGGTTCATTAAACTGAATATTACTCAAAGAAAACGTGTTTTGAACGCGTCATGTGTCCCACACGGAATTGATAGCGGACAAAATTAATGATAGTTCGGTATTAAAAAAAATAAAAATAAAAATAAAACAACTGTGTAAATTCAATCAAAATAAAGAGTAACCTATAACACAGTTGGGTATCAGTTGCCCACGTCTGTAATTTTATTTGAATTTTAAATGCCTGCCGATTTCGACGTTATTGGACCATACGATAAGTGCCACGCTCCCTGATCGCTCTTATAATATAGATATTGTTACCAGCTGAGACTTTGAATGTAGACCACATTCAGCTAGCACAGATGAGCTTATGGCACTGCTATGGATAATGGATTCTATCATTGCAGAGTGCTGCCATTATGTTTCTTCAACAATCGTATGGGTCTTGTTTCAAGAGCTGTCTGTGTCTAGTAGAGTTTAAACAAAAATGACTAACTACTATAGGCACTACATGTACCAGACTCCAAATTAAGTTCGCGTAACTCGATATTTTTAATTCTCTCCCTTCATCAGCAGCTTCCGGTCTGTAGATTTCTCTGACCTGACTCCCTGAACGTCGTCCTTTTGTACTTCAATATTTTAGTTTTCGCCGCATCTTCTCGTTCAGACAACAACCAAAATATAAAGATAGTCACTGACTTTTTTTTTTTCTTTTTTGGTTTCTTCGTAGGGTGTGGTCGTTCTGTGGAGGTTATTGAATTTCGTCGACTGGTCGCTTGAATGGGGGGCGACTAGTAAACTACAATTCGATGGGTCTCTCCCGGCAAAGCCATGGGTAAAATCGTTTTTCATCTTGCTTTGCCAGCGAAATGTCATGTCTAGACTAACACTTGTATTTAGCCTGGGTAGATGTTAACGTTCTGGGCACGACGAGAGAGGTGGGGAGGGGCGGGGCATTAAATTCGTTGAGTACAAGATGTTCGTGCCGTCCGGTCTGTGCGTGAGTCCGGGCACGCACATTTATGTCTTATTTTGAAGCCAGGGAATGGATTAAGGAAAAGGGAAACGCAATTAATGACGGGGGAAAAGTCTTAGTGGGGAAGGAACATAGATCGTACATACACAGAAAGAGAGATAGAGAGAGCAAACAAAAACAAAAAAAAAGGACAGAGTGAGAGGAAAAATGAATGAGAGAGAGAGAGATGCCGGGTGGGGAGGGGAGGAAGAGGAAACGAAACCAAGAAAAATTCGTGCAATATAAATAATATTGTAAAAAATGGAGTGTCGAGGTAAGAGGGGGGGGAGTATTATTTCTTAATAAGTAGAAAGAGAGAGCAAAGTAAAACACGGGATGGGGAGAACGAGGTAATGGAAGCCAGCCCTCAAGCTTTTTTTTTTTTTTAAGAAGAGAAGAGAAGAAAAAATAAACGAAGCAAAGCAAACAAACAATTAAAAAAAACAAGTTCTATGTGACACAGGACAATTAATATTTAATTTTAGATTCTTCTTGGTCGAAAACGCAGTGTGTTGATATTGTACTGCATCTTTGTGAGATCAATACCGTTATATTTCGTTACAAATGAGTTACTATACATTAGTTGATGGTTTTATTTCTGACACTTTTTATACTTTTTTTTTTTTTTTCGTTTGATTTGTTTGTTGGTTAGTTAGTTTGCTTGTTTGTTTGTTTTTGTTATCAAATCTTTTGTAATCTTAAGATTCACAAGTTTTTCAGACAGGACATAGTTGTACTCTTGTACGTGTACCTTTGTTTGCAATACCGTCTTGGACAGAAGTTTATTATTGGCTGTCTAGACCGGAAGTTGCCGGGACCAGCAAGCAAAGTGAAAAAGAAGAAGGAAAATGAGAAAAAATAAAACAAAACAAAAAGAAAACAGCATTTTGTGTGTCGGATGTAATCAGGCGGGATATTTACCCAGTTGTTGACCAGTTCACTGCAGAGTTTGTCTAACTCACTCACGTCTTCGTCAATGTCACCATGCATGTTTTGAAAGCAACAGATACTCATGATAACAGCCTTTGTCGAATGAAATCCTGGCTAAAGTACATGAAGGAAAAGCGGAATATTAATAATGTAAAGGCTAATCAGAGCCGTGTGTCTGTTACCGGTAACACCATGAGCGATTTTCAACGCTGTCTTGTTAATCAAAGCGAATCTCAATTTTATTCTCCATTCAATTCTCCTTCATCTTGAAAGCTAAGTTTGACGTACACCAGCTTTAACCAGAGGGTTTTTTGGAGTGAAATATCATACATTGTTTGTAATACATGTTTGTAATACATGTTTGTAATACATGTTTGTAATACGTACATGTTTGCAAGACATGTTTGTATTACACATGAGGGCTTTTGTATGATAAAGTGGCTGCTTGAAGGGTTGTCTATGTGGCGTGTTGCTTTACCTCATAGAAGGGCATGGAAGTGAGTTACAGAAAGTAAAAAGAGATAGACATGGGGTGGATTGTGGATTTGAGTTTTAGGAAAGACATTATAGGGGGAGACAACGAGAGCGAGAGAGAAAATGGGGGGGGGGCGGAGGAGTGATAGACAGGGAGAAACAGGGAAGGTTTTATTCATATTTGTCCTGAGAAACTCTCAAGTAAAAGATAGAACAACAATTTGACAGCTACGACAGAAATGAAGTGATGGATGGAGGGCTAAAGGGCAATTTAAAGAAAATATCACTTTACGTAAAGTTTCAACATTAACTTCTTTGGCCTGTCTTAACACTTTAAGTACGAAAGTCCACAATACCTCAGATTGACGAGTCTTCATGCTGGTTATTCTAAAGTTAGAATATTAGTACTCTTGCAAAACTTCAACACCCAATCGTTAATTTCAAACAGAGGACTTTTATATTGTCCTCATGTGATACTAAATGGGTCCTTACCCGTTTATATACTAGCTACGTTTGTGGATGGTATGGAAAGAGTTAAGACGATTTTCTCACACTTTCTACCTAGATCATAAATAGTTTGGTTATGATAATAATTTACTCATCCTGGTCGAAATACATGATAGACTACCAGTTAACCCTACCCCGTGCCAGCGATGCTGCTGTCGCCTGGAGAGTGCTCAGTCTGAAAGATATTATGAAGTTTCACCGTGCAGAACAACGGAACATCTTGACAAGAGCAGTGTTTACCACTACGCCACCCCATTTCCCATCCCATTTCAATAAGGGAAAGCCTATGACTCACCTAGACCGAGCTGTTGTCAGCCAACTGAAGTTTTATTATTATTATTATTATTATTATTATTATTATTATTATTATTATTATCATATCGTTATTTACTGCATAGGCTTCGTCTGTTTCTGGTCTCGTTGTGAAATAGTGATTTTAAAAAAATTCTTTCGATGTAGGTTTTCAATTAAAAAAAAAAAAATGCTTTAGTGTGATGTGTCATAATAGATGTAACGCCCTCTCTCTCTCTCTCTCTCTCTCTCTCTCTCTCTCTCTCTCTCTCTCTCTCTCTCGCTTTCTCTCTCTTTCTCTCTCTTTCTCTCTTACGTTCTCTCTCTCTTTCTCTCTTACGTTCTCTCTCTCTCTCTCTCTCTCACACACACACACACACACAACTTCCAAAGTACTTTTCATCTCATGTTCTAGAGTTCATTATTTGCTCGATTTGATTTGTTATCATTGTTATTAATTTTCGTAGTTGTTTTTTTTTTTAATTATTTTTCCTTGTTGTTCTTGTTTGTTGTCACCGTTGTTGTCGGTGCTAGTGGGGAGTGAAATAGGGCTCTTCTATTCATGTCAATCGTTGTGTTCGTGCAATCAATGCACAGAAAGACGCTCAACAGTAATATTTCAGCAGTGAATCAAATCTAAAATGTCGCAACATCCTCTTTGACAAGAGATCTAATCTTCTGTGAATTCGCAGTAAAGGAGTTTTTGTTTTTGTTTTGTTTTGTTTTTCAAAGGAGTATGATGTCATATTGTGACATGGTGTCATCATCCAGGCAGAAAAGCCATGAAATTTATTGTTGAGATGACATGTAGTCATAAAAATTGCACCAGATGAAGATGGCACGCTGATATTCAATTCATGTGAATTTGAACATTTCCTCACGTTTTTTTTTCTCTCTATCTTTCTTTCTTTCTTTCTTTCTTTCTTTCTGTTAAACGGCTTTTTAACAGTCAGGAACCACCATTAATATCCTCGTCATCGGGATCTTTGTTATGGGGCGGCTTAATCTCATTTAATCTCTTGGAATCGCCTCTTTTTCTTTCTTTTTTTTTCTTTCATACTATTTTGTTCTTTGATTCTCTCTCTCTCTCTCTCTCTCTCTTCATCCTTCAGTTTGTCCTTATACCAGGCATTCATTGTATCTCTCTGCCTATCCACCTCTCTCTCTCTCTCTCTTTCACTTTTTTTCATCACTCTCTCCTGCCTTCTTTTTCTTCTTCTTTTTTCCATTCTCTTCTTTGTTTCAAGAACTCATTCCATGACTGTAAGATCACCCTTTCTCTGTCTTGTCTTTCTCTCTCTCTCTCTCTCTCTCTCTTTCTTTCTTTCTTTCTTTCTTTCTCTCTCCTCCCCTCCCTGGATTTTTATTTCTTTTATCTCTCCTTTTCTTTTCTTTTTTTCAACGTCTTAATTTTATGTATTTGTCTTGTCTTCCTTTTATCACTTTGCTGTTTCAAATGTTTCTCCTTGTCATTTTTTCTCGAAGAAAGAAACTAATATGTACATACACATATATCCCAGTGTTATATTTATGTCTTTTTCCCCACTATTTTCCATTAATATTTTTCTTTCTTTTGTAAGTGACACCAAAATGGCTGGCTTTGATGAGAGGCCAATATTCTCCTTTTCGGCTTTTCCCCATTCACTCTCAACAGCACCACATTTACAGATGCATAGTAAGACGTAACACACTAACTTACACGCAAGGAGACAGACACACCTATTTTACTAGCAGCCACTGACGTCACACAAAGACGCACACATAGTACATTCATACATTTCATAAAATAGAAAAAGACTGTCCAACCGGTAACTAACTAAACAATTTTGAACAAAAACAATAAACAATTGAAAAAAGCAAATAACACTTATAAATAACCTCTTCTTGATGTTGAATTGAAGGTAAGCCAAATTTTCACACCAACTGGGTCCTTCTTCAGGGCAACAAAGTAAACATATAAAAATGTAAATAGGGTATTGCTGTGTACAAAAGAAAATATCTATCAAATGACTTGTTCGATGTGTACCGGCGGGTTTTCAACGTCTTCTAAAAAGAAATGGAATAGTATATTATAAGAGTTAGAATATGCACTACACGTTAGCACTACACGTCATAATGATTATGATGAATAAGGGTTGGCACCAGCTATACTATAATTTTGATGCAGTACAACAGCACTCTCCATATGTGCTGGCTTATAATATTGGTAAAACTTGAGTTCTGGCTCATGTCAGGACCATTGAGGGTATGGTAACTTTGTTCCCTGACTGACAAATTGACTGGATTTTTCATTTAAAGTAATCAAGGTTGCACCACCGTGGTTATATACATAGCTATACTGCATAACATAAAATAATCAAAATCTTTTTGATGCTGTGTAGTACATTTAATATAGATCATCAAATATTTGTTCTGAAGTGAAGACAGCAATTGCTAGTAATAAATAGGTATTTCATAATAATATTTCTCCTATCAGGAAACTTTCTACATTATGGTTTAATTACTTAAACCTCACAGGGAAAGAAATCACAGTGTCTTGAGATGAAAAGTAATTCTATCTGATTCTGTTGAAGTTGCCAGTGTTCTGAGATCATGGAACAAGCTGATATATCTTTTGTACATAACAGACTTTACTGCTCTGCCATACATAATAGGAAGCAAAAGGAATGTTCTGACTTTAGACAAGGAGGTAATGGACAAAAGAGTGTGAGGGATGGGGTGAAGGAAAGAAGAGATGTATAGGTAGCCTACTTTCAACATAGATTTATCTCTACAAGTTCAAATTTGTCTCTTTCCCATCATAAACAAGATCTTTCTTTATATGTCACCCATTCTGAATTATGGTGGTAGGTCTACTTGCATTATTTTATTGCAAACCTGTATAAAATTGTTGTTAAGTATCATTAATTAACTGGGATTCCTCGTTCTTTAATTTTGGTTTCCTGGAAATGAGCAAATTCTATTTTTTTCTCTTTTTTGTTTCTTAATAATTTAGTTAAAAGCATCATAGAATACCTCAAACAAATTATTCAGAAAGGGGAGAGCAATCAGGTGAAAATTACTACTTGAGAAAAGAGTGAACAATTAAATATGGTGGTCTTAAGGAAGATGGGATTGGGGGGACTAGGAGATAAATATAACAAAACATCTCTCTATACATGGCATATCCACATATTGTAAATGCTGCATTACAATAAACTTTGGGTAGTCTAGTTCTATCCCACATCTTTTCTTATCAACAGTAAACTTAGGTTAGCATCAACATCTTTCACCGAATAAACAACAACAACAAATGAAACAACAAAACAAACCAATACTATAACTCTGGTGCAAGACATCCAATAGTAATGCAAATAAAAACATTAAAAACAAAAGACAAAAAAACAAGAGTATAACAATTTGGAAGTCTGACATAAAGAATTGTAAAATAATGTACTTGAAAGTGCAAAAAACATTTCTGGTGCTCCAAGGGTTATTCTGAGAATGCAGCGACCGGTGTGTACTTGCAAGATCAGTCTACGGCTATTATTTAGTAAAAATGGCATGACCATTACAAGTATCTCCAGTGACATCCACAACTGTTCAACTCCTCTGCATTTGTTATTCTACATGCCCACTACAGTTAACCCTTACATTGCCACAACTTCAAGTGAGAATGAATAATTTGTATGCTCTCTGTGATTAATGCCAGGGAATGATACGTCTCTATCAAAGCTTCACTGCCATAATATTTCTAATGTAAAGAAACATCACATTATGCCTACAGCAATAGAAAATGGTACAAAAGAAGATATTTGTTACATGACCTGGTGAAATGAATCTAACAGATACACTTTCCATGTAACTGGTCTTGGTGACAAGGAAAATAACTGTATTCAATGTAGTGAGCCAGCATTTTATATGACTATTGTGTCAAAATATTCAGGTTGAA
Source organism: Peronia verruculata (assembly GCA_038406235.1). Lineage (NCBI taxonomy): Eukaryota > Metazoa > Mollusca > Gastropoda > Systellommatophora > Onchidiidae > Peronia > Peronia verruculata. Next base: position 4,623 of record JBCAUA010545468.1, on the reverse strand, counting down.
TGGTAGCTTATTTATTCATATGCCAGAGTACCATGTTTGTTCAGTGTACATTCAGTCAGCAAACCTTCACTGCAGTACTGTAATGAAACACACTTCTGTGCGTTCACACATACTGGATGATGTCTGTCTACTAAATGTCCTCAAGAGAACAAAATTCCACAAAAATGAGTTTGAAATCACACAATGTAGGCTTCTGTATTCAGTTATGCCATGCACTGTAAAGTTTCAGAATTGCAATGATTTGCCCTCCTGTCCTTCCATTGTCTGAAACCTACATGTACCGCTAAGCATACAGGAAGACTAAATTGTGTGCACCTAGTGGTAAAGGAGTCCTTATAAGTGATTAGGCTGACACTGACTATTGCTATACGAGATAATATTTAACTAATGACTAAAAAGGAGTGGACATGGGGATTAGCGGTGTTGCTGTTATAAATGATTTCCTGTTATTAACAGCCCTGTTATAAATGGTTCCGACTGTACTTCTATTAGAGAACAGAAGTGGCAGATAGTGCCAGACAAGATTTTAAATCTGATCAGGGACTTAACTAAGCCTATATGAGCTGAGACCCAAATGTAACAAAGTAATTTGTAGTCTGACAATAATTCTCACGACAGTCATTAGCAGATAACATGCTCTCCTTGCATGGGCACAACATTGAATATTTTATAAGATTTTTTGTCTAATACTCCCAAGATTAACTTCAAATCAAACATACATTTCAACATTCTAAAGTCAAACAACTGCACATTGGTCACCACTTAGAATCTGTTTTTATCTTCAAATATAAATTACTCATAGTCTCTCTACTCTCAGTCTTATGAAGTGTGTGTTTATCTGAATTAATAATGACACACAGGTCTACAGAGGGTTAAACACTAGTTATACTTAATATCTATCTTAACAGAATAGCACAAGAACTTCATGATGTTGAAAAACAAGTAATGAAGAGAAAAATAGCCAATATCTATACTATTAATACTAACAATAAAAACACAATCTCAGTTTGACAACAAGAAAAAAATTGAGAGAAAAAAATATCCAATATCTATGCTAACAATAAGACACTAACATTGGACAAGGAACCTGAGGAGAAAAAAATGTAAAAATACAAAGATAAACTGCTCATAGAAATCTCTTCACTGGTAAAACTGTTCACATACACGACCATGCCTCTAAACATTTCTCTCCTTGTTGAAAAGAGGAAGACCCCACGCATGATTTCTGAAAAAAATACTATATGCAGTTTTCACTTGATCTGTTTCGTCACTACCCCTGTGTATACATTGTACACGTACAACATCACAACAAACCAGAGGAATGAGTACTTAAATCATTCACTTGTAAACCAGCTTGCCTTCTAGATCTTACATTATGTTTGCCATAGGCTTCAGCTGACATACTCTGGCCACTCTGCCATGGAGGATCAAAGTGTCAGAGTTTTGGGGAGACGGAAAGCACAAACTAAATGCAACCCTAAACATAATTACTAGATATGTATCCCTACAAGATATGGAAACTGTCACAGTCCTTATATTACATGCCAGCAGTTCTCATAAACTGGACAATAGGAATCTCTTATAATCACAGATATCATCAAAATGAGGCCGGATCAAAATTAAAAGTTAATTTGATAATTCACTTGGAAGTTTCCCAGAATCCAAGGACCTAGTGAATAGATATCCCGCTGCAGAAACATGTTCTTCTATAGTGAAACTGCTTTAACTGTTCCCTGCTCTATGCCGCAAATCTTTCCCGAGACATTCTGTACAAAACCCCTACCTTTTAAGTTCCAAAACATGCATGGAAATGAACTTTATGAAACTACACCAAAATAATACAAAAATGTATACATAATATTACACACTTTTTTTGTTTTAACCACAAACATAAGAAAAGAAAAACAAAGCAAACTAACAGATAGATAATCACATATGAAGTAAATCACTCATGAGATTTTATGAAATGCAGCTCAGAATGATTGCACAATATGACACCGTATTATCAAGATCAAAACTAGATCAAAGTATATTTTAAATGAAGCATATCTCGTATATCTTAAATAAAGCATATCTCAAGAAAGACATGCTATATAAATTATGAGAACAGACATAAAATAGATATTTAAAATCACAATAATATTATTCAGCCCTGCAGAAATTACACTGATAAACTGAAAGCAAAGAAAAAAAAAAGGCCAGTAGGTATGGACATGAAAAATTTAGTATTACTAGTAGAGATACTGAATGCAATCAGCTCTAGTGTCTTTTCTTACCAAAACAAATGTCATCAGGCTACGGTTAAGGTTAAGTTTTTGTAGGCCTTTAACTCTTTCAGATTAAGACTATCTCAGTCATTTTCTTGTAAACATGTTAGACCATGGCAGAGGTAGTACAAATGTCATCAAAAAACAAAAACAGAAAATTCAAATTCCATAGCAGTTAATGATTAAGATTCAAACCTCTTTGTGCGAATGAGAGAGAAAATTGCCTTATATCATTTGAGAGGATGTAATATATCAAAAAAAAAAAAAAAACACAGATCTGTTATGTAACCTGTGGCATGTATGTGGTGTAGATATTTACTGGTGGTCAGTGGACAGGAAAACAGGTGTATTATTTTGCTACAACACGTCTGTGTTGTGATCTACATGTTCAAAGTTAAGTCTTGGGACCACCAGGGCCTGTAAAATGTGACTATCTCTAACATTCAACGCAAATTATCTGGGCATATGACAGTTATATGAAATATTCTGTGCAGAGAATAAAATGGAAAAATAAGGTCCAGTCCACTGACAGATATAAACAGCCATCACTACGGCAGCTGGGTTGGCTTAGAGTACAATACAATGTATAGAAGTTACATGCAGTTCCCTTTTCTGTAAGAACTGTCTTACGAAGTGTGAGATCCATTTGGGAACATACATCTTATCTGCTGGGGGGGGGGGGTCCCCAAATTCAGAGCCAATCTCTTTGAGCAGTGCAAAATGATTGTCACAGTACATAAATTTTTCTTATAGGCACAATTTCATAGCTATGTACGATGAAGGTTTTTTCAGATGAAGCCCCAATGGATTACTGTAGCATTTGGGATCTTTAGACTCAGGGTCTACCTGAAGGCAACTGGCGTAACCCGAGAAGTGTCAAGGGCTCATCTGGCTATTGGTTATTTGCAAATACTCAGCATTTTCAATCAATTTCCCAACAAAACACAAAATACTTCATTGTAAAGTTTTCATTTTATAGTGCCTGCATGCTGTTAAGTCATTTATCGAAAATGAATAAATTCATTCGAGAAACTTGAACACAGAGGCAGTTTCTTCCAACACTTCTAAGACTAACAGGCCAGCTTAGCTTTCTTTTCAACTGCCAGGTTATGCTGGTACCAACAATGAACTTTGCTTTAGTTTCTTCCCAGAGTTGATATTATTATGTCTGATCTTTGACTTTGCATTCTATTTGTTTTGACTTTGCATTCTATTTGTATCAGTTGTGTCTACATCATAATTGTCTTTGAGTTTCTGGCAGAAGAACAGCACTAATTCTACAACAATAAGTACTTATACACATAATTATATTGAGTATATTGTGCCTTCTATATCAATACACTCCAAGAAATTTTTCTGGGTAACTGAGTATCAAGACATGATGTACAAAAAATAAAATGGAAACATTTATTTATTCAACTTTCTCTTCAAATGTGCTGGAAATTCTCAAACTTGCCAAACTTATAATCGGATTCAAATCATCCTTCTTTTTTCACATTTTTATGCACAACAAGCACATCCTTGTTGAAAATTTCTGTCCCTCCATTCCATCACTCTCAAACTCTTTCCTCCCTCCCACATTAATTCAATGCCCAACAAAAATGATCCAAGCCAGAGCTGTGATGTATCCATGGTTACCCATTGTTGTTTTCCTTCTCTCTCATTCACAGATTTATCATTATAGACCCTGTACATCCTGCCATGAAAGAGCAGATACATAAATGGAAAGCTGAAGGCAAATGCAATCTAGAACATTAATTAACACTCTGAATTTAGCTTTATATGCAAACTGCCTATATATGCCTTGAGGTCACATGCCAGATTTGCTCATGGCCTGTACTGGCGATATCTCTTTCAACCACATTAAGATCTTTACCAAAATGTACGCAAATTTGAAATTTACAACACAAAAAAAATACATTTGGAAATACGTATAAACAGAAGAGAAAACTTGGACTTGATACATGAACACTCTGACACAGCTTGAGTCAATCAGTAAAACTGTCAACTACCATAACTTGCCTAAGGGCGGCCACAAAATGTCAAAAGGCTACCATACAGCGCTTCACCAAACAAGGAAAAATCAATAGCAACAATACGATTATGAAACATTTTTTTGAGTTGATCTAATAAGGACGTGATGCACATAAAAGCTTAGAAGTTGGCAGCCAATGATCATGAAGTTTTCATCCAAACATTTCAAAAGGCCATGTTTTCATTTTTTAATTTTTTTTATATTGCTGAGGTCCATGACATTCATTTGCTACCTGTTCTGCTATGTGATAAACATCAAAATTCCGCTGAATGTGTGTGTGTATTGGGGGGGGGGGGGGGGGGGGGCTCCCGGCCCCCCCTT
>JBCAUA010545357.1:0-16627 GCA_038406235.1 Peronia verruculata | reverse complement strand
GAGAGAGAGAGAGAGGGAGAGAGAGAGACATAGAGCTTATGTATCTGATAAAGACCGAATGTGAGTGCACGATAAAGGAAAGAAAGAGAGAGAGAGATGCAGAGAATGAAACAACAAGAGAGAAGTAGAGTGAGCACAGAATAGTCCAGAGATGAAAGATGTGACAAGGAAAATTTAAGGCAACGGAGAAAAAAAAAAGCATCCTCGTACATACTCTCATATAGGACAAAAGATCAACGTGTGCATTATATTAAATTTTTGATTACTGCATTAATGTGTTAGGAAAATGTTTAAACATGATCAACAAGTTCAAATCTGATTCACATAACACTGTGGTCCAGTCCTTGATGCTGTCTGTCTGTTTGTCTCTGTGTGCTCTCCCTTCTCTCTATTCCTGACCGTCTTTTCTCTCCTCCCTTTTACTGCATTGTTGTCTCCCCCCCCCCCCCCGTCCTCTTTCAGCACTGTCGTCTTTTTGTATACTTTCCCCTGCACTGTTCTCTCTCTCTCTCTCTCTCTCTCTCTCTTGCTCTCTCCTCTCTTCCTCCTGCACTCTATCTCTTATCTTCCTTCGCTGTATTCTTTCGCTCTCTCTCCTCTCTTCCTCCTGCATTCTATATCTTATCTTCCTTCGCTGTATTCTCTCTCTCTCTCTCTCCTCTCTTCCTCTTGCACTCTATCTCTTATCTTTCTTCGCTTTATTCTCTCACTCTCTCCTCTCCTCCTCCTGCACTCTATGTCTTATCTTCCTTCGCTGTATTCTCTCTCTCTCTCTCTCTTATCTTCCTCCACTGTCTTCCCTCTGTTTACTCTATCCCCTGTGCTGTCTTTTCTCCCTTCAGTCTTCTTCTCTGTCACTTTCTTCTTTCAGTTTCCTTTGACTGTTCTCTCTCACTCTCTCCTCTTTGCATACACCGTTTTCTCTCTTCTTTTTTCCCATAATGTTTTCTCTCTCTCTCCCTCTCTCCTCTTTTCCCGCACTATCTTCTACCCTTCTCTCGTCTCATCCATTGTCTTCTAGATATTTATAATATTGTTCTTGCTTAGGAAATAAAATAAGATATAATCTGTGGCCAGTTTTAGTATGTCTTTGTGTCTAATTTTAATTTCTGCAATCTGGTGACTGTCAGTGGCAAAACACACACACACGCACACACCCACACACACACACTCACACAGAGAGAGAGAGAGAAATAAAGAGAGGAATAAAGAGAGGCAGAGAGAGAGAATCTAGGAAGAGGATGAAAGAGAAGTGATGGAGGTTAATGTGATCTTGAACAGACACAAAAAAATAACATTAATTGCGAATGATGGCTTTAGAGCAAACACAGAAGGGGGAAAGAGGAGAGGGTTGTTTGAAGAAAGAGACAGGACAGGGGAGCTTAGAGATTTCACCTACAGGCTGATCACATTTATAAATTCAAAAGAATAAAGCTGATGACAAGAGCATGTGAGATGAACCATATCTATTAATGTTATAGTTTTGCATACTTGGGGATAAGGCATAGTATGAGCCCTTTTGATATGGGGCTGTTGAATTCTTCAGAACGGCACCTGAAGTATACCTCATACATTGAAGGACTGATTCGGACATACATATACTCTGCATTACGTCATATCAAATTTGTTCTGCGGTCAGATGTGGGTAAAGCATAGACATTCTATTAAAGACACTAGAATCGGAGCGCCAGACTCAGTGCATACAGGAGATGGACCAAATTACGAGCGGCGTCGGCCCCTTTACTGTAGGACTCGACTGGACTCTCCCAAAAGGGGCAGATAAAAACAACAACAAACAACAACAACAAAAATTAGAAACAAGGGATGGGTGAGAAATTTAGGAGCTGTGATGTCAGATTTATTACTTTGAAAAAAAAAAAACAACTATTGACTCAAGATGCCCTCTGAGTAATAATAGTAGTATTGATATTAAATTACCAGAGGGAGGGGGATATTATAATAAATGGTAACAAGTGATGAGAGAAAGGAACTGAAGGAAGGTCTAATGAAATTTGCCACACATTAGATCAAGGAATCTCCTAATGGTATCAATTTATCTTTATTATTCATGTATACATTTCCTCCTTAGTTTAATGATTGAATACTGACGTCATTATCTGGACGTCACGTAGGTTCAGAAGGGTTCAAGTTTTTTTGTTTTTTTTTAAGTCTGTCACTCATAGTCTTTAAAGTCTGTACCTCATAACGGAGATTTCAAGTGTTGCATCCCCTTTTCGCCCTGTGTTTTTATTTTTTGTTTTGTTTTTGTGTTTTTGCCAGTTGAGACCCAAAGTAAAATTACCGACGCTATATTATGATAAATTAAGGCCGCCTGTTGCATGGCGCACCTGGTCTATTTTTAGCAAGTTTATGAAATCCTTTCCATTTCGGGGGAGGGGAGGGCAAGGGCGTCCTGAAATATGAATTGTGCTCTTTAAAGAAAAAAAAAATGCAATTTTTGGGGTTTTGTTTTATCTTATACGTTTGGCCTTTTCTGAATATAGAAATGGTATCAGAAGCTGATATGTCCATTCTAACGTCTTGACTAATAGTCATTCAATATATGTCATCTAACTTTTAACCAGGATTATTGACTCTCTCTGTTGATACAAGCTGTAATAGAGGGTCCCTGTTTGATTAGATAATTATAAGCAAAGAGTGCATGAAACACTTGATTAAATATGTAATAAGACAATGCTGCCTGCTAGCCATAAAGGCAAAAGACGAGAGCATGCAACTGAATTTTTTATTACATACACATTAAGAGTTATATTTTAATAATATATCTGACAATGAATTTAAAATCGTGTCCATTTGTAAATAAATACTCGTAAATGTCTGTCTAAGAGCATTTAATATAAATGTGATAATGTATTTATGCATGCCTTCATGTATTCATTTTCCAATTTGTATGTATTAAGAATCTGGTAAAATTTTAAACATTAAATGCGTCCGAAACAGATAGGACCGTAGTCTTGACACTCCTGTGGAGGTGGGGAACTGGGCAGATGGATCGGGGAGGGGGGGGGGAGGGGGCTTATCCACTGTCACTGATCACGATTCGACAGAGAAAAGGTATTTCTGTAGACATAATGCCCTGTTATAATCATGGGTCGTGGTGCTAACGAAATACATGAACGACAGCACTGGCACGGAACACTGCACAGGACAACCACAGTCATTGTCGTGTTCATGGAATTTCTTTTTTTTTCTTTTACTTTCTGCAACTTTTGTCCTGCCCCGTTTCATCTCCCTTTGAAAAAAATTATTAAAAAGAAAAAAGAAAAAAGGAGGAAGCGCAGGAGTTGCGGTTGGGGGGTGGGGTGGAGTTGAGGAGGCAAAGAGTAGGGAGAAAGGCCCAGGGAATTTACAGAGTTGAATTTATGATCAAACAAAATATGTGCACCCTCTCCACAGGACAAATGAAGCGTGACCCTCTCATGTTGAAACGGTAACTTAATCTGGTGTCAGAAAAAGAGCTTTCAATTTTCTACCTAGTCGCCTCTCTCTAGTCAAAGACCATCAGTGATCGTTCGCTGTGGAAAGTCAAACCTTAATATTGCTATTATAACTGAGATTTTGTTATTGCGCCTAGTGAAGTATCAACTGTCGGATCTCAAAAAAAAAAAAAAAATTAATTAAAAATAAATAAATACTAAAAAATCTTAAACATTGTTTTGTTTTTGATTACTGAACCTAGTAATAAATTCATACACTGAACCTAAGTTCATACTGTCAAAGCGTTAATTAAAAATGCCCTGCACTGTCGGTCGACATGCGGAACAAATGGATATCTTAACTGTGTAAACAAAGTTGCCGTTTGGACTATTTCTCAGAAAGTTACCACGAATCGTCGGGAAACGAATGAAGTCCGGATCTCAGTCAAGTGTGTGTCTTTTCTAAGAAACTTGGAGTGTTTGGACAAAAGTCATTTTGTGTGTAGTGACAGGAGATTTTTCACTACAGACTGAAATTTGTCAGAGAGGAAGGTTAGTGGCACTTTGTATGTTGATGGAAACCATGTTTTGGGTTACAACAGTTCTTTTCACAAAAAAGCAATTATTGTGGAGGACAGAACAAAGTACCTATGAATCTAATTAATTTAGCACAGTTTGTGTATGTCCAGTGTAACTGAGACCGCCTTCACTTTCGAACTTAGAAAATGTGTAATGTCAGAACGGCCATATTCATGGACGTCAATTTCTTTATTTTCTTCTATTTAATATTTACACAAACTAAAATAAAAACAACCATCGAACTTTATCGTTGTGCCGTTTTGCATTAGAGTTTCCTCTAAGACAAACTGTCATTTCTTTTAAGTTCTCTGTTAGAACTTTGTCTTTAAATAGCAGACCTTGTGCTACTGTCGCTGTTGCTTCTGTTGATAAACATGTAGTCCTTTCGGTTATTGTTGCTGTTGCTGTGATGTCTTTCTTCTTCATTTTCTTATACTTCTTCTTCTTGTGTGTGTGTGTGTGTGTGTGTGCGTGCGTGCGTGCGTACGTACGTGCGTGTATATTATATACAGGTGTATGTGTGTGTAATTTTTTCCCCGTGGTTTCTTCTCGTCACCTGAAGATTGATGGTTGTCTGACATATTTATTTTGTTTGTGTGTATCAACGAGTGAAGCCAGCTCTGTCGAAACACCAGTTGTTATCTTGCTTTTTCCCTAAAAAAAAAAATGTGTATTGATTGTGACAAGAAAAAGGAATAAGGCCTCTAAGATTATCTCAAAATCAAATATGAATAGTCTGAGCACGGACATGTTTGAAAGATAAAGCAACTTGTGACTGATATGTTAAGCATAAAAAATAATGAATATTTAAAAGATTAGAGCGAATGAATAATGAATATTTAAAAGATTTAAAACACTAGAGAGATCAAAGGCAAATGACAGGTCAAAGTTTGATAATCAAAGTCAGACTGTGTACCAGGGGAGACAACACCAAACAGACAGGAGCACCTCATAATACAATCTCTAATTTATTTTACAAGTGTAGTAACAAACTACAATAGTCTGAAAAATAAGCAAAGAAATCAAACAAAAACTCGAGAATTACAAGCAAGTGTGTAACTCCCCCCCCCCTCTCCCCGCCCCTCCCACCACCAATAACAACAATAAAATCTTCTGGAAAACCGCGCCTTCAGGCAGTCCTTTCTTAACACGGAATTGACTGCAAAAGTTTATTCCAGATCCGCTACAAAAAAAGTAACCAGACATCCCGTCTTCCGCTGCGCTATAGCTGACGAAATTTCAAAGGAATGCTCTTTCTAAAGACATCAATATGTTGATAAAAGAAGTTAAAAAGGCGTTTTGAGATCAATAAAAAGCTGTAGGATTCAAGATATCTTTAACTGGGAGAGCCGTCTCAAACAAGGGCGCTATCGAAAGAAATAAACGGTATCTATCCTGGTTTCTTCAGAGGAATTGATGTATGACAGGCATGCCCAGGTGAAACATGGACAATAGCAAAGAGTATAATGAAGAAATAACGTATTTTATATACGAGAAGTATGCGTAGTTGAAAACAATACTTTTGTTTCTTTAGTTACTTCACGAAGAGGTAAATCATCAGGTTCACACAAGTCAGGATTATCATACAGAGAAAATATGTCTTTGGAACATTTGCGAGACTTTGACGTTGACAAAGTTTTTTACATCAGGCATCAGCATTGAAATTCTGTTTGCAGGACATGTACTCAACATGAATTAGCAAGACTCAAACTTTCCTTAAACGCCCATTGCTGTCGGTGGATGTCGGTGAGACAATTAAAAGGGGTGGAGGGTTTGCCGGTTTTGAAAATTATATTTTGCTAATAAATATCAAAATCATGCTTTTTTACCTATAGCATGCTAGCAGTTGGGAGCCAGTAATAACCGTTTTATGCCCCAGAAAGACACCACTAGATGGCCATCGTAACCTCAAGGGCATTTTTATTATTATTATTTTTTTTAATCTAAGCTTTCGCCCCCCCCCCTCCCTTTTTAATTTAAAAAAAAAAAATTAAGCCACCAGGCATAACGTGCGACCCGTCATGTTACATATCACATGAAATGATATTTCTCCTCTATAGATAAGATGAATGTCTGATCAATGACATTGCAAGGAGCACAGAATTGCTCTAAAATAAAATTTATTATGCGGCGCCCCGGCCTTGCTTTTCAACGAAGCAAGACCATGACTTACTTTTACATCTGTTCTGTTGAAACCGTCACAGCACGCACAGTGTTCTGACTAACTTGCAGCCTATTATTAACTGTGTCATGCTGACCTAGTTATCTCATTGGTGCATGTTGTTCATTGTGTTAGATAAAGGTCCCACTTAACATCAGAGAGGACTGTGTGTTATTCAACATGCTCTTCTGCTCCGTGATAGATAACACAGATTTGGTTAAGGTGAAGGAAACTAGAGGTCCAGTGCACTGGGTCGGGGTGCCTTGACGTTTTGTCCTGGGAGACTGTATAAATAGTTTATAAAATCTCCAACTGCACTTGGCTCATATAATATTTTTTTCACCCCCCCCCCCCCTCCGCCTCCATTTTAAAAAATAAATATTATGTCTGAATCAACAAATTTGAAATTTAGAATATGTATTCCATATAGCATTTGCTTCAATAATATACATGTTTATTATTATTAATATTATTATTCTTTTACATTTTCAAAAGAAAACTGAATCTTGGTGAAAACTGAGGTGTATTTTAAAAATCTATGATATTCTCTGGCGTATAAACAACAACAAAGGCAAAACAGAAGTGCATACTATCTTTTATTTAGAGCTATTTTGTTAGTTAGCAAAATCGGAAACTACTAAATGGCTTTAGAAACCTTAAGCTTTTGAAAATAACTGGTTTTCAAGACACGAAATCCAATATGGTGGCGATGTATTCAAGGCTGACGTCACCCTCAGGACCCATTTGTCCTCCCCGCCCCCCCCCCCTTTTTTTTTATTTTAATGCATATCCAATTTGGTGAAAAATAAATTTTGGGTTGAAAGTTTTGTAATTTTATATATAATTTTGCCCGCACAGTGACACCTCTATCTAGTCTTTAGTCATATTTTAACAGCCAAGCGGTTTCAACATGGGACTTTTAGGACAATTTCACCAGTATCTCAGAGAATTGACCCACCCAAGAGGACAGAGGACCATTAACCTGCCGAAAAAAAAAAGTTTCTAATTTTTCCAATTGTTTTGGTAAAGTTCAAATCGCTGTCATTTTTCTCTGAGAGGTAAACGTCTTAATCCCTTGATCTGGGCTCGTCTTGACCTTCTCTCTCTAAAAAGGTCAGCTAGTTAAAGAAATGAACAGTTTGATCCAGTGACTTCCAAATGTAAAATGTTAATTTTGTTCGTTTTTACAGACTGCCCAAATCATAATCTTGTTATCATTTGTTCTCTTCCCGCGTTGTACCTACTGCATATTAGTTTTTATTTATCAGTCTTCTTGTTTGTTTATTCTTGTTCTGTCATATACTGTGACAAGCGATACAAATAATAATAATATAATAATAATAATAACAATGGAGTGCATTTATATAGCACCAGTAATGGCTCTAGGCCCTTTACATAAAGTAAAATAAATCCAATGAAATGTAGAACAAAGGCAATTTACAATTACAGCGCCATTACACAATCGTCATGCGCTCACACGTCCATACCCAGAAACATATCAATTTGCACTGTTGTATGAACACACACACACACACACACACACACACACACACACACACACACACACACACACCACACACACAAACACACACACACACAAACTATGATTTCATATATGTTTTGAGGCTAGTCTTAAATTCTTCCACTGAGTTTAGAGCCCTCAAAGATTTTGGAAGAGAGTTCCAAACGGTTGGGGCATAGTTGGCGAATGCTCTTTCTCCAGCTTTTGTCTTTGGATTAGATGGCATACTTAGTAGCACTTTATCACATGATCTGAGTGACCGAGATGGTATGTACTGGTGGATAAGGTCTTGGAGATGCTGTGGTGATGTCTTGTTTAAGCGTTTAAAGCACAGCAGTGCGATCTTGTAATTAATTCTGGCTTTTACTTGTAACCAGTGTAGTTCAACCAACATAGACGTATTGCACTCTCGACTCGATTTTCGTACGATGAGCCGTGCAGCTTTGTTTTGATAACGCTGCAATTTGTTTACAGTCTCATTACTTAGATTTGACAGCTGAGAATTGCAATAATTTAATCTCCAAAAAAATGAATGCCGAAATAAGAATTTTAGGACAAGCCTCACTTAATAGATGTGACGTTTGTCCTATTTACGCAGTTCACAATACATATTTTCTTATAGAGATGGTTTACTTAATGATCCGTTGATAACATATGATCAAAATAAACGCTCAAATGTTTAGCCTTTTCACTGAAATCAACAATTTCTGCACCGTTCAGATCAATGTGATCTACATCAGCAGCCTCTGTGTTTCTATTTGTATTGACAGGTAATGTTTCTGTCCTCTCACTGATTAGTTTTAGTTTGTTATTGATACTTCAATTGTTGATATCAAGAATACAGTTTTCGACTACTTTTATTTGCTGGCGCAACAGACCGATATAGCTGGGTGTCGTCAGCATACATGTGATAACTAAAGCCATGCATTTGTATCGCAGAACTCAGTGGCTTAGTATACAGTGTATATAACACTGGTCCCAACAAATAACCTTGTGGGACCCCTAATTGTAGGTCAAACACAGCCGATGTTTCTCCTTCTAGTGAAATTTGTTGTTTTCTGTCACACAAATATGAGTTAAAATATCTCAGGACAGATCCTGACAAACCATAAGATGAACAGAGACGTTCAAGTAAAATTGAGTGGTCGATTGTGTCGAATGCAGCACTAAGGTCTAAAAGTGCAAGTATAGACATTTCATTAGTAGCACCTAAATATGCAAAAAGCAGTAGTATTAAAGCAGAATTCAGTTGTGGGCACGTTTTTACCAACCAAATGTTAAGTGTTAGGAGCACATTGACAAAATGCAGGCTAATTAGATCAAAACCTACCTGAAACAGCTGAAGTTTGCTTGCGAGAGACACTTTACACATGTTGGCCTAGATAGCATGACACACGCCTGCCTGTACAATATGCTATGTATCTATGAATCACAAAGTAATTCTTACTGGAATATATTATGTTTTAATTTCTGTAAGATGGATGAAAGCTTAGTCGATTAGATTGATAATGCACCAGGGATCAAGGAGTCGTTAGGTCTAATCAACAAGTTACCTCTGACCTGAAATCTTAGCTTCGTTTTCGATCGATCAGAAGATTTTGAAGGGCTGATAGTCAACAAGTGATTGGAAAATAGGAACCACGATTTTCTTTTTAAATTATTGCAATCGGGATAAATATCACACTTAATAAACTTTTAAAGATAAAAAAAAAAGTACATTTCTTTTAAAGAAAAGTTTGTATATATAATTTTGCACATGTCTATCAAATGCCAATAGCTCGTGGATCTGTCGTCTCTGCCAAGTCAGTACGCTTTACGTCCGATGCTTCAAGGGATGTGCACCCGCTGTAAATGCATTACGGGTACGAGTGGGAGAAGGAAAGAACGGGGACACTTCAGGTTCTCCCACTTTCGAATTCGAATGGAGATTGGTCAAATGGGGTGTTCCTTGTCTATACGAGACAGAGCAAGATACGCAGTGAACTCTTGGAGGCAGAGAGAAGTGTACATATTCTTTTGAAAAGACTGCCTCTGAGAGGGATGTGATTAAAGTGGTTTTTGTTTTGTTTTGTTTTGTTTTTTTGCACTTTCTTTTTCTGTCCTTTTTTTTTTCCTTTATAGAATTTGTTTTTTCCAACATAATATAAAGGATATAATTTATCATCTTTCTCCTTTCCATTCCACCCAATCAGATATACACTTTTTCACGTATAATATGTGTTAGTATACATAGTTGTATATATTATTTTTTTTTTATTATGTGTTTGTAAGTGTTCTATTCTGGCAATAGAAAGGAAACTTCTCTATCGTCTTTATTTTTCAAAATAGGTGAATAACAAACCTTATTTCATTTGCATACATACAGTTCTGCCATTACTCGCAGTCTCTTTATTCTACCACTATTTCGAATGGCTTCTTGTAATTGGGAGCCATGTACAGGAATTGGTTCAGCTAATTCTTGAATAGACAACAGTAACATCAACCTGTTCTTATTGTTGTATCTGTTTACTGCAAAATCATTTGCAGGTATAAATTCCCTCTGGAATATATGCAGCGTTTTTTCTATGTGTTATATGTGGTGCTATGTCCGATTTTATTCAACCTCTTGGTGTGCTATGGTTTGGCAAATATGTATAACTGTAATTTCTGTACGTCCTTGCTTCATATCTTCCCCGGCTATTCTCCTCCAGATACAAGTGCCTGTTTTACATGGGCAAATTGCTTCAAATTTCTTTAAAATCTGCGTGTATCGTATGCTCCATCCAAGACAATTGTTGGCATATACGTTTTCTACATGGCAAGCGACGTTTTCGACTACAATTTCTTCTGGAACTTTGCTAACAACACAGTGGTCTATGGCAGAGCATTTGCAGGTAGATTTGTCTCCAAAGCATATTGGGAGTGCTGGGTAAGGAAGCAATACAATCGGTACATTGGCCTGTATGTCTTTCTTTCTGGCTCCAAGGAATTGGCAACAGTGTTGGCCTGCACTAGGTCAAATTGATTTGGTGGATATATATATATACACACAATATATTGTTCTATCTTTCACAAAACTACGGAAGGATAGAAGATATAGCTGGAGAATTTGTCTTGTAATTTGATATCTCTCGTAGAATATATTTATCCAGATCGTTCCAGTATTTGCTTCTCTTTGTCGGAAAGAAAGAGATGCGTTTGTCTGTTTGCTAGCTTTTTCCAACTCTGTATCCAAGATATTGTGTTTGTGTTTTCTTGTCTACACTTGTTGTTCTACATCTTTGTACCTTGGATTTTCTGACTGTTCTGACTTTGAGATCTCCGCGAATCGTGTATACCTAACTTGGGATATACTTCTTCCTCGTCTCTCGAACAGATAAGTTTCCCGATCGTATTCCGGCATATGTTTCTTGTGACAGCTTTGTTTATGGCATTTTTTCTGTTTGTACTTATCAGTCATATATATTTACTTGCAAATGGCTAAATGGAACTACACTATGTGAGGAAGACTCAATAAGGAGAATAGAGGATTCGTACAGGATGTTGGCCGTGGTGCTCTCTCTTGTTGTTAATATACAATGCAAGACATGTGCTGGGAGGCTCCATAAATAGTAGAGAGTTCATTAGGCTAACGTACCTGCTAGGATTTTTGATCCCCTGGCAATGGAGTGTGTGCAGAGGAAGTTGGCAGTGGACTACCGTACCTCCTCAGGTAGTACTGTCTATTGCTGGGTATGACATTAAAGGCTCAATATGGAACGTATTGGATCTTTTGGATCTTTTTTATACTACTACATTTCTGAATAGTGAAGACATAATGTTAAAAACTTGTTATGTGCTTATCCTGTGAAATATTGGATGCCTAATAACATGACCGATACAAGTGTCACAAACACATCATGCAATCCTGTAAATACATCAGCGAAAATTGAGGGAGGAATTTTTACGGTATGACATTCTATATTAAACCAAACGAGTTTTAGGGAAAACATTATGCTTGAAAATTTCTTGGTTCTCTTATAACTGGCATCATAAGACTAAATTCAACACCGAATAGTGTAGTTTCAGCCTACCAATGTGTACCCACGCTGCACGCGGCACGCTGTGACTCCGCTGTATTGCTCCTAATAAGGCCTCTTGGTCTATCTCCTGCCAATAGGTTCACATGAAACATGCCTGTACACGAGTTCAAATTCTAACGCTCATCTGACATCAACATCCTTTAGTGCAATGGTTTGAACATGCCATGTTAAAACACTAATAATGAGGCACAGAACCTTCATTTGTTCATGTGTAACATCAGCGAGTTATGACTCACCTTGTGCTATAATTTCATTTCTGGTTGGCTTTAATATCAGATACGTAAAAACAAACACCATTGTCATGCAAGTCTTTGTCGTACTTTCTAACTGTGTCATATTAATATAGAAGTTTATGAGAGGGTGTTATTTTTGTCACCTCCTGTCAACTGGTCAGTTTAATTTACTGACCTACACATTGCGTGCATACAATAGTGCGTAACAACAATAACACAGCATTTTAAATGTCGCTACAGTAACAGAGGTTATTGAAGATATAATATTGTTCTTCTTTATCAAAATAGACTACTCGTCGAGGAAGGCTAATTTATCATAACATCAAGAATAAGAAATGGAATCATGGTGATAAATATTGCCTTTTTTTTTTTTTTTGTTCATTAAAATGGTCTACTTATTCTACATCAGCAAGCATTGTTAACATAGACTGAAAATGCTCCCTCACTGAAAACGATTACAATAATACTGATGTCCTGGGCTAGCGGGTAGGCCGTCCTAACTGGTCCCGACATTTTGTCCTTGGGAAAGGTAATGTACACACATTTCCTGACTCCACCCAGGATTGCATGGGTACCCGACTATAGACAGTGATTGATATTGTTAGATCGATAAGAATGTATGCTTCCCAGGAAGCTAAGAAAGTTTATGAGTGTCTTCTTTGGGTCTGTCGGAGTAATAATAGTCTGTAAATCGCTTAGAGCCTGTAATTACTTGGATAAGCGCTATATCAATATTCTTTATTATTATTATTATTATATTCCAAAATATTAATGTTACATTATCTTTCAGAAAAACCTGGTAAAGTTTTCTTTGTGTTTTGTGTGGCCAGTTAACAGGGTAGCAAACGAACAATCAGAACTCCCCCCTCCCTCCTTCCCCCCTCTTTTTTTTTGGGGGGGCCCAGTTTTAAACTCCATAAATGTTGTCATTTTGATATATACCCAGTGATTTTTAGAACCAGTTAAGAGAAAAGGGAGGGGGAAGTTTTGAAATTTAATACAGTTTTATTTATACAAATATATAAAATGGATGTTGGAGTTTGTTTTCTCTTAAAAGTATTGCTTTCTCTAAATATAGAACTAACATAAGACAGTCGATATGTCCATTCCAACGTAGTTGACCCGTAGTCATTCAAAGGATGACGCATGCTACTTTCAGGAAGAAGTCTACACCCCTTGATAGCAATAATTATGCAATGGTAGTTCATCCCTGTCCCACTGGGTAGAGCAAATGGTACATGACGCACTTGATTGTGACCTCCTCTAATCTTCGATTCCAGAGGTAGGTGTGGAGTTACCACTCTAAGACAAAATAAACTCACGATTACACAGATTAATGTTGTATTTTCGTTTATTTCTACTGCCCCAGAGCACACTGTTGTCTGTCATAGTACACATCAAGACACTCTTGGTTTTGACAGAGACATGGAGACCGCATGAGGCCCTCAAAACCCCGGGGATGACTCTGTAGGAGCCTTTATGGCGATAGGGTTTGACTACAGGATTTGAGAAAAAATACCAACAGAAAATTTAAAAAAGAAATGATAATGATATAAAACAATGATAATAATAATGTTCATAGTACGAGTAATAGTGATAAAGGTTTAATATATATATTAAATTGATCATCATTAGCACAGAGACGTCATGGAGAGGGAGAGGCATTATCCGATAAAGAAACTGTGTTTAGGCTAAGAGCCAAATGAAAAACGCTCATGCAGTCTCAATTATTCTCCGAAAAACAAATCTTACATTTTGTCATTTTTTCTTTTTAAATATTTACTTCTACTCGGACCGATATAAACCAAAATTTAGCATACATCATTTTTATAATAAGGTCTACAAAAAAAAAAAAAAAAGAGTAAAACTTGCGTATGTGCGAACTGTGTTTGTAATTTAGGGAAAAATATAGTTCTATTATACATGAGACGCGGCACGATGAAATCAGGCGTTCGTCAAACCGACGCCACTAGAGAAATCACGTATTTTTCAACAATGAAAGGATTTTTAACGCATTTTTTCTTCCTCACAGATACCTTCTATATCAATGTGTAAATGCATTTCAGGGTTTAATTTGCTGAAGTAGATCGAGTAAAAGCCCAAAAATTGTAATTTAGCGGCATGGGCTAACAAAAATTAATAAAGATTTAGAAAACTGATTGGCCATTTTCTCATTAAATTAAGCTGCAACAATAGATTCCCCCCCCCCCCCCTCATGGTCTTTAACTGCCAATAGCTCGACCTCTAGTTAAGGCAGACCAATAATTTTGTTCATGTTGGAACATCTGGTGAAAGCAACACCAGCATTCTGCACAACAGTGAGTTTCTCTTTGTTTCAAAGTAGTTACACAATGTCCATTACTGGCACTGGTACTTAACATATTGCTAGAGCAGGTAATAACTTGGGCTTAATTCATCCTTTCTCTATTTTAGACCACCAATGACGATCTACCTCTGGTTATGGCAACCAGAGGGAGCCAAATCCTGGTAGACAATAGGCTGCGTCATCCGTTGAATGACCATCAGTCAATCACATTGGAAGTAACGTTATCCTCTATTTGATACAGTTCTTATACTCACATGAGACAGGGCTTTTGAGAACAACAACAAAAAAAAAAAGATAAATCTGCAAGACTGTTTTTCGAGATATCTGCCACAGTGTGGTTGAAAGACGTATGATAATTAGAACGCAACATACTCTTTATTTTTTTATGTTCAAAGTTTTTTTTTTTTTTACAGGCCGCTCCCTCCTCCCCTTTTTTAACCGTTCGTTTGAAAATTTCAGTCCGTTCAGCAGTTTGATGCTGTGTACCATATCCCTTAGT
The DNA here is from genome assembly GCA_038406235.1 of Peronia verruculata. NCBI lineage: Eukaryota > Metazoa > Mollusca > Gastropoda > Systellommatophora > Onchidiidae > Peronia > Peronia verruculata. Next base: position 1,809 of record JBCAUA010545357.1, on the reverse strand, counting down.
CGCCATCTTGTACATCAACGATTATAGGATAAAAGAAGAGAACCCACAGAATATAAGTCAAATTCATATTACCCTGCGACTTAATTAAATTTAAAATATATGGCAAGCGTGCGCACACGGATATTAGTATTTTGAAAGATTAAAGTGAACATTTCTCAAAGAGAACGTGTTTGGTGTTTTAAACGTGGTGTTTTAAACGCGTCATTCCATAGAACGTTCAATTCGGGTCAAACACTTTAGAAAAACGTCAAACGCTGTAGGCTTTTTCTTTCCCGGTTTATTTTAGTAGAAACACCGATGTTGTGTGCCAGATTTCTTATGGATACATCCCATAGTCGTCAAGTCTATAGGCCTAAGCCTTTCGTGGGTTTTGAAGCAGATTTACAGTACAGATAAAAAAGACACTGCTCGCTCTTTGATGGAAGTAACCAGACAATTGTCCTATGTAAGCTACATAGCTGGAAACCAGAAAATGATGATCAGCTTTTGTAGAAGATTAATGTTATTATAAGCATCATATTATTATCATTGCTGTCATCATTATTATTATTTTTTTTATATTAGTAAAGGCTGCCGAAGTACACATACAGAACTGATGAATAAAAATGCTGTCACTTTCCGCCCAATGTCTCTGTGGCTACATCCAATTGAATCTTAAACCAAATTTTGTTAGAATTATAGTCTTAGCTGTTGAAAACAAAAACAATTAACACAAAAGATAAAAACGGACAGGCAGACACCAGAACTGAAAACATAGAAAGAGAGCGTAAGTGTACAAAGAAAAATAATTTAAAAAATAAAAAATGGAAGTAATCAAAATAAAAAAATATAAAAAATATGTTCATAACTATCACCGAATAAAAAGAAGAAGACAAAGGAGGAGAAGAAGAAGAAGAATATTTAAATTGCAACGAATGATCCAAAAATGCAAATGGGGAAGTCCTGCATTCACAACAATAACGAGTGTGTACCTCACATTTTATGAATCACTTCGAGGGTAAATTTGGTTAAACACTATACTCATGTGTTCTATTTGACTTTTACCTCAAGTAATATCGTTACTTCCTAATACCAAGGCAAACGAATCATAGTTATCCTGCAATTAGGCTCCAGAGTGAAGTTAATCGTATACATCATTGAAGCTAACTTTGCAGATGCGATTGTCGTTAGAGAAAACTAATATCTTGACCTTTGCTTTGACATTTACGCCATACATCTACTTCACTGTACAAGGCATTTGTTATTACGTTAATGAAATAGGCTAATAGAATCATCCCATTTACTGTTGGCTGCTAAACAAAATTATTCACATCAAATGAAGATTTTTGTTTTACAGGAACCAAATTCCAGCACATCGCTCATAAGTGTTTTTCTTGAGTTATAGATAATCTTGTTCCCTTCTCTCAATGATTAGAATGGGAACTTAGCAAACAATATAGATGTATTCATGGATTGCGTCATGTCTCACTGTTTTCCATAAAATACTTTGGTTTATTAATTAATATTGGGGCAGAAAATGTTGAGAAAAATACACTCCTGAAATAATATTTGAACTACAGGTAAGTATGCATGACCCTTTACTTCATGTTTAACATCTCCAGCCAGAGAATTAGATAACCATGTTCGGCAAAATACTATTTTTGCGCAATGTAAATGCGTCTTCTCTGAGCCGGCTGGCTTTGGTGATGATTGCCATAGCCAAACTGGGATGAGCCTTGACTGTCATTCTGACTCTTAACCCATTCAGTACCAGGCCTGACTACATTTTGCACGCTGGAAGTATCAGCGCAAGGGAGATAATTGGGACGA
>JBCAUA010545356.1:0-31874 GCA_038406235.1 Peronia verruculata | reverse complement strand
CATCAAGCCTGATACAGCATATATTACAGCTCAAAAAAATGTGACCTACATACTGTGATAATACTTGATAGTCCATTTAACAAAGAAGAGGGACAAAGAATACTACAGGACGAGTATGTGACCATATCCTGTGCTGGTTCTTTACCTTTGTAAACTATTGGAAAACTAAGACTATGTTGCAAGATTTTAATGTAAGCTTTAAAAAGAAGAAATTCATAATAATAAAGAAGTCTGATACATTTTCATCTATGTTGAATGTACAAGTAAATCATTATGTCCATGACAATGCAAATAAATAAATACAAACACGAGCAAACAGTAGCCCATGACAGCGCTATCAAACTTGGAAAGCACTAATCATACAAAGTATGAATTAATGATGTTTCAGCGTGATGGAAGTGCTATCAAAGTGCTATTAATTTATGATGCTTTACTATACTCTATGTCTCAAGTAAACTATGATCCCATTACATGAAAAACTGTAACCATTAACAAAATTACAAATGATGATCAGAAATGAACCAAACTATAGAGCACTGGGCAAAAGTTACCAAGATAGCAAAGTTGTGAAAGAATGTCATGTTATTCTTTTTACAAACTGAATAGAGTATTGAATACAATAGCATAATGTATTTTAATACCTGAACAATGACAGAGAGAGAGAGAGAAAGATCCCTAAGGGGTGGTGCAGGTCCTAAAATAAGGTTTTGGGACTAAAATATCAAAAATGGAGTTTCCCTATTTTTACACACTTTGAACTCTTCTCATACCAGAAAAACAACAGATGGGGCCAGAAACATATGCTTTATGCTTTGCCCAAAACGGCACCAACATGCCACCACTACATGACTGTATGGAGAGATTGTGAAAGTTCAACTGATATTTTCTCAGTATGTATGATATCTTCACGTTTTTCCCTTAAGGCTTTTTTATTTCTCAACCAATTGCCTTCAAATTTGGATTATACATCCTCTAGACCATGTGTTTTAATAAAATGCATTGCTTTTTCTGAATTCCAATTCCATTTTATTTTTTGAAGGAAAATTGGATATATATTTGGTGGAAAACAGCAGAAAATTTACAACCACCAATATACATATTTCAAAAGTTTATAAAGAAATATTTATATAATCAAAAAACAAATGTATTCTGTCTTAGCTAATTTTCAAAACACAAAATCCAATATGGTGGCATTGTCATGTCAATCGGATGTAAAAAAACAACTTTTTCCACACTTTTCCTCTAATCTGGACATGCTGAATCCAAATTTGACGTGTAAAAAAAATCCCTAGTTCAAGCATTCGAAAAATCACTCCCCCCTTAAACTTAAGTTTTGTAGGAGTACAATAACAAAGTAAAAGTGGTCCTACCTTGAAATTAACGGGTACATCAAGTTTGAGTTCCTGCATTGCTTCAATACAGTTCAGCCATCCAATTACTGGACCCTGTGAAAAGACATTTTTCTTCCATATATCGCGAGTTCAATTTTTTGTTGTCCTATCTCCATTTTTCATATTTTGAGAAAATCGATGAATTGTGTTTAGCAAACTGTTTTTGTACATAGGAGATAGGACAAAAAGATTTTCAAAATGTACCTGTTTGGGCAAGAGATCGGTGAAATGACTACAGTATGTGGTAGTTTACTATCCCTTTTTCACTTGACATACGTATCTCCGAATCGCCCAAAATGGATATAGGACAACAAAGAACTGAGCTCACAAGATATATAATAGATATCCACTAAGCCAACAATTACAATTGTATGTAATGGCTGATGCACTTGCTTTTCAGGCTGGAGATTCAAAAAAAAAAAAATTATTATTTAACAGAATTAATGGTGTTCATAACCACAGCCAAACTCCAATGACTGAAATAATTCTCTCATACGAAACATGAGCACACCATTTCTTGCTGTATAGGTAAACTCTTTTTACTTCTAAACATGACATCCAAAAAGTCCTTCATCTATTTGAGGATAATGTTCTATGTGGATCAAAAATGTCTAAAGCTGCGAACAATTTCACTTGAGCTGAGACAATAAGACTAAGGGTGAGAAGATAATGTAGATTTATTATTAAAGAGAATTTCTATGGTCACTGCATAGATTTATGGTTTGTACTTTTCTAATGGTTGAAAAAGATAACATAAACTATTGAAAAGGCTAAAGAAAGGCTTTAAAGGAGTTTGTATACAGTTAAACAAAATATCTCACTTTATCATCTGTGGATCCTCTTCCGTACATTTTCCCATCTTTGTGAGTCAAGACAAATGGTTCTGTATCCCAACCATCAGACTGAAAAGTTTAAACAAAAATTATTGAGCATACCATCAGATCTTCATCCATCGCAACTTCGGTGTGTTTGAGTAAACACAACAATTTTTTTTTTCTTTCGAAATGGAAGATTGTCGCGCCCAGCCCTATTTTCTCTTTGTCTATCTTCTATTTGCCTGAAAAAAGAGGTGTTGAAAACGCTGTGTAAAGAGAGAAAAAAATCACTTTTGCCTTCTCTGATTGAAACATACTCCATAAAATTTTTCTTAAAATTATGGTGAAGAGAATGTTTTCTGCTTATTTTGTTATAACTACATCGAATTGTTTGACAATTACTCTTTTGAATGATATGAGGTAAAGGACTTTTTCCTCTATACATTGCTTGTTTAATGACTTTTTTGTTCTGGCAAAGGGAAGTAACATGGCTAACACAATTATCTTCCATTGTCAAGGTAAAAAGGTACCCAGAGGACAGTAAATCTTTTTGAACTAAATGTTTATTTTATTCTCTACACAAATGATGACCCAAAATATTTAATTCAATAATGTCTGTGAAAATTTCTGACAAGTCAGAGACTTTCTACAACAACATTTACTCATGTTAAAGAAAAAAAAGTCTGATCAAAGGACAATAGGCTCCAGTCAGATGAGTACTTTAATTCCATTGAAGTTTATCTTAATTTATCTTGAAAACCTATAGCATTTGTACAGTTTGTACTGAATTCCAAAATTAATTCTTGAATGCAAAGTAAATGTACAAGTCTTTGACTAGATCTACTTCTTGACATTTCTAAAATCTTATGAATTCACAATTGAATCCAATCAAACATTTACTTTTTCTGCCGGCTGAACATCCAAGTGGCCATACACAAGGAGGGTCTTCTTCTTGGGATCAGTTCCCAAAATACCCAATAAAACGGGTGGCAGCGGGATTTTAGTTCCATCTGGCAAAGTTTGTTGTCCAATATCTGCATATTCAACTGACCCGCCAAGCTTTTTAATCATCTGCAAAATAATACCATTAGGCATGAGTTATTCTTCCTATTAAAATTTGGTTTCAAACTAACAATATCATTCGTAATATGACAAGAGATCCATTAACTGTTTTGATGTCATTCTATGGCACATTTATTTCATGTCTATCCTTGAAAAACACAATTATTTTGCAAATCTCTAAACATAAAATTTCATTTTAAAAACATACATTTGTTTCTCAGTCTCTTTAATTTGGTATATTAACACCATTAGGGTCTTTTTAACATTTCGATCTACATTAGTATTTACAACAAGACTGAAAAAAAAATTTAAAAATTCCAATATCAAACAAAAATAGTACGATTAGACACTGACTTACCTCTCCAGCCCATTCGATCATTCGTTTAATTTCAGGTCGTTTTTCAGGCCATGCTGATACACTCTGGATGGCCACTGCTTCTGCCAGGCGCTGAATGTATAGGTCTTTCTTCTGATCAATATGACTGTTGAAAAAGCAGAGATAAACAAAGGGGTAATGGTATAACTGGACTTGGGTTTTTGTTGTTCTTTACTAGATTCTACTTCAGTTGGAACTAACAATCAAATTAACAACTATCATCATCTAAGATCTAGATCTACCAGATGCTCTAAAATATAATTCTAAAAATTAAAAATGGACAAATCCCGGAGACAGGTCTAGATCTATGTCCCATGGAACAAAAAAAAAAAAAAAAGAAAAAAGGGTCTAGATCTACAACAGCAACACAATAAGGACAATAAAGAAACACAGTCCAGTGGACAACTGGGCTAAAACCACAGTAGTGCCCAGATCTGGATCTAATCTAGATCTACCTCTTTTAATAAGATTTGCCATCAATGTTCACAGCTGAATACACAACAGATTATATTATGATGACGCATCTTTTTGGAGTAGATATCTAGATCTAGAAGACTAGCTCTAGATATTGCTAAATATATCAAGCCTAGATCTAGATCTAGACCTAGAGGTTCAAAGAGTTAGATAAAGCTACTGTTGTTATATTCCAGATATCTAATCTAGATCTAAATCTTTCTAGATTCTAGTTCTCGGTCAGCAGTCTAAATTTCTTGTCTTTGATAGATCTACCTTTAAAATCGAGAATTATTGGATTCCTTAATTGGATAATACTGCATTCTCATACTCTATTTGAGATCTCGACTTAGATCAGTTCCTGCTACCCTTACTGAAGTCAACCAACAACAACAACAAAGAATATTTTTATTAGATCTAGATCTAGTTTAAAAACTTACTTGAATAATTTTTCCATCTTCGGTTCGTAGTTTTTTCAAGTGCAGAAAGTGACAATCCAAAAGAATGGTGTATGGAACACTGACTGGAGGAGTCGGATACCCTCTTGACAGATCTGGCTCTATGTATTTTGATCTAGATCTAAGCCTTTCACCGTGCTGAGGGTTGCTGTCTCGGATTGCAGGAGGGCGACCGATCCTTGATAGCCCTGATCTAGATCACAAGGCGTCACCTGCTTGTGACTGTGATTTCATTCTTTACTGAAGAGCTCCGATTTCCACGAAAACTATCGGTCTGGTTCCTTTGTGTAAACAAACAGAAGATCTAGACGTATTGATCCAACAGTTTGTTGGTCCAGTGCCAGTTGGGGTTGCATGTGTAATAATTCTTTGTTAAATAGATTGATGGATGCAAGATGTAAGAAGTATTGCAAACAACAATATATGTTTGCCAGTGGAGAATTGGGAGAATGCCCTCTTTTGACAAAATAATTTTATTACAGCTGTATTGTATTATTATGCAAAGTGTGGCCCTCCGTCACAACATTATTCTAGCCTCGAGGCTGTCGCCTTCGTTGATTTTGGTATTGTTTTGATATGTGTAAGCTAATGCTGGATTTTATCCATGAAGACCCCATTGCAGTGATTATTACTAGGTGTCGGTAGGATTTATTTATTTATTTATTTATTTATCTATTTATTTATTTATTATTTATTTATTTAGTTTAACTGATGGTGTTCACGTAAGCCATTGAAAGCTTCATTTAATTTTGGTGTGATATTATTCGCATAAATACTTCAGGTACATAGACAAAATATGTCTAGATAAAATATGAGGCTTTTCTTCTTCTTGTTGTTGTTACTGTTGTTGTTGTTGTTTTTTAATGGCTTGGACTATATATTTGATGTGCCAAAAACCTTTTATTTTTCTTGTCTCAGTGTGCTCATTAATGCTGTTCTTTAATTTATTTTTTTAAACAAATCAATTTACCACTTTTCTCACTTGTTGAAAATAATCCACCTTTTGCGACAGTAAGAAAACGATTACCATATCCTTCAAAGATTATTATAATGATTTTTTTTTTTAAATCCTGGCAAATTTGCCACCCACCACTCCACTTCCCCTGAAAAAGAAAAATCAATAAACTTGGGATATCGTGGACTACGTTGCTTTAATTACATCTAAAGGCAGCATTCAATGAAAACCATTTTTATCTGTCCGTCCCAATACGACAGTAACAGCCCGGGCAAATCCACGAGATCTTGAAAAGATCGAGTGTGGCTTAAAAATTCTTTCAGCTTATCTACCTATAATTGCATTTTTGTAGATCAGAGCGTGTCTATGCATGTCTTTAAGATTTTATTAAAGACAGCATATTTATCATTGTAATTCTGAAAAGGAAGTTCTCGTTAAGGGAATGGGTAGCCTATGTAGGACCCCCCCCCCCCTCCTTGGGCGATATTGACAGTAACGAAGGCACCACGAATTAACATCTGAATCCGCAGTCCTTTTGTTGTTGTTGGTGGTGGTGGTGGGTTTTTGTGTGTGTGTGTGTGTGTGTTTTGTTTGTTTGTTTGTTTGTTTGTTTGTTTGTTTGTTTGTTTGTCTTTTTTTTTTTATTGTTTGTTGTTTTTTTTTTTTTTTTTTTTGAGTCGTTTCCTTTTTTTCTTTATTTTATTTTTTTTTTTTTTTTTTTTTTTTTTTTTTTTTTTTTTTTTTTTTTTTTTTTTTGTTGAGTCATTTCTTTTTTATCTTTATTTTATTTTTATTTTTTTAAATTGTTGTGGTGCTGTGAGCGTTTGTGTATCCTTTGGGTGTGTGTACATGGATGTATATTCCTGTAGCCCACACAAAAAATAGACAAATATTAATTAGGTACCTGAAAAAGGAGCTCGGGATATTTTTTTCAATTCAAAATAGGCCTATATATTTGTCATAGTCCCCCTCTTACGTGTATGCTTGACTATGTTCTGATATTAACATGTTTGTTTGGGGTTTAACGGCACATCAGTACAAATACGGCTATACTGTGTCAAGAAGAAGAGAGGCAAGTGAGCAGACAGATGATAGGAGAGAGAGAGAGAGAAGAGATGCCCCCCCCCCCCCCGAACGTCGAGGATGGCATTATTACATTATATTGGGAGACATACCATTGATGGAGAGCTTTCACAGCCTGCAGGTGGGAATAAAGAATCTACTTGTTATATACCCTGGGCTCCCACGGGGAGGGGGGGGGGGAGAGATCTTCACGTGCGTTCTTCTTTCAATCACACTGTAAAGGCCAACTACATACATGTATATTACATTTATCACATCACAAGTTTTCCAAGCATTGATTTTTTACCATTGTGTGTGACTTGATTTGAAAGCGAACATGCACGGGAAAAGATGCCGATACTTCTTTTGCCCAATCACGATCTTCGTGGATTTAGAAGAGGGGACTTCCTCCCCTCCCATCCTCTGCTTTCCCCTTCCCAGCCGACTTTTCTCCTCCCTTGACGATCATTCTGGTTGTGAAGGCTCACTTAAATTCTGAGACTGGTAGAGAAAGAAGGAGAGATAAAAGAAAGAAAGGAAGATAGAAAGAACGGAGGAAAAGAGAAAGAGAACTGAAGAATGAGGGAACAGAAAAAGAAAGAAAGAATAGAAGATTGAACGAAAAGAAAAAGTAAAAATAGAAAGAAAGAAAAAGGTTAGAAAGAAAGAAAGAAAGAAAGAAAGAAAGAAAGAAAGAAAGAAAGAAAGAAATTATTGTATCATCCTTGATAAACCCCCAGATCTTGTTCCCTGTGGCTTCCTTTTCCCAGAAATTCAAGGCAAAGCTAAACACTTTGGATCTGACTCCGAAAAGGAGGTGAAATTAGATGCCTGGACAGAGCCACTTAATAATAATAATGAAGCAAAAAAAAAAAAAAAAACATTTTCAGGATTCAACCTACAGGCATACAACTGCATTGACAATGGCGAATGTTTCATTACGTCGTAATCATGTGAAAGATAATATGATGAAAGATATTATGAATGATGTTGTGCCAGTTATCAATATTCTATTTGCTTCCGTAAAGCCGCACTGTGTTATTCTGCCCATCAGTTTAGCTGTATAATTGATAAGGCTGTCACTACAAACCTATTCAATTTTCCCAGGGAACAAAATTATGCAAGACCGTAGCCAGAAAAATACAGTAGGCCTACAGTCCCAAATCTACAGAAGAAAATATTATCGTGAAATTTTGGCTTCTGCTCCATCTGGAACGGAATGGTGGATAAGGAGTTAAAATAACTTAAAACTTTTCGAGACATGTGAAAGATGGCAAATACTTTTGAAATGAACCCACAAGAACATGTAGGTCTATCTCCATAGACAACTGGATATCGCTTGCAACTATACCATAGAGTGACCGATGTTAGTAGATTGTCAGAAGCATTTTGTTCAAGATTTCGTATGGTATGGTTGCTGTTTGCATTCAAAGAAGAAACGTTTAGGATGACACCAACAGGGACTGAAACTATGTGAAAGTACATATGTACATGTAGTAAGCATACTAAAAAGACTGATTGTATCTATATGCACATTATATTTATATGTTGTACTCATATCGGAGGATAGAGTATGAAAAATAAATACCCGTCTCTCTTTCCTTGTGGAGATAGTTTGGCCACAGTGCGATCCACATGCTCTTGTTTTTTCATCACATTTTATCTACATCAAACTCATAGCGTAACCTGTCGTCATATTTTTTGTTTCGTTTTCGTTTTGTTATTCGTCGTTTGAAGTCGAAGAAGACAATGACTTTTTATTGACATCATTGTGTGAGTACCCGGGTGATATAAAAACCCCACTCTTGCTGAGAACCTTCTTGTGCAATGAGGTCATTACATGTACTTATCTACATTTTCTGCTTAACATTAGCTCGGCGAGGACACAAATCAACGGCTGACGACATACATGTCGAGGCCTGTCTCAAAAATAACTTCCCTCACCCCATCAGACTTGAAACAATGTACATGTCCGTTATTATATAGCAGCTATTCAACATAGGCACTACCACTGTCCAAGCATTTCTGCCATAGACGCAGCCAGCCTTCAAAGGCGGCGACAAATGTCTCTTTGTCCAGGAAAAAAAAACAGTTTTTGTGCTCAAAATAGTGTCTTCTCAGTTCAGTCGTGCGTTTCTGAGAAATTGATTTTCTTCAAATACATGTATACGTGTATTGCATAACACCAGTTTCCCAGAACGCACAAACGAAACTGAACATGTAGGCCTACAGCAGAGGGCGTTACTTGAAACCCAGGACACGTAATACTGTAAAGTGTACTGTTTAATGTGTCCTGGGTTGCAACTAACCAATACTGTATTATGTCTCCTAGGTTGCAAGTAACCGCCCTCTGCGCTGGACAAGTTTCTGAGAAACTGGTGTGATGCAATGCATGTATGGGAAAACAAGATTGAAAAGAAAAGAGTTGTCACATTGATTATTCTCTGTTAAGCTTGAGTTACGGTGCCAAGGCGGCATTTCTATTACATGTACATGTAAGTTGTTCTTGTTTTAACATAGGGGTGATTCGGGTGAATCAGAATATTTGTAATCTCCTATGACTGCAATACAGAAATACAGAAATTCAAAGATCCTTACAGGAGGCAAATTTCACACATGCACGGATGGAGTGAGAGATACAGAGTCAGATGGAGAGAAAGAACACGCTAAGTTCACAGACGCAGTAGATGGGGTGGGACACGGTAGGCTGACAGTTGAGGGGGAGGTATAAGTAAAGACGTACGTGAGAGAGACAAAGTGGAGGAGAAGTAGAAGAACAAAAGATCAGATCTGGAGGACAGCCCTGAACATATCAATGTGAAGTATACAGAGATAGCTACGGGCATTCCAGAAATCAACAATGATATACAATTTATTTGACGCTAAACAAGAAAAACATGTAAGATAAGCTGAACATTTAAAGATCTCTCACACTTACAGCTAAGAAGGTAGGGCTCAACAAGAACCATTATATGGCCCTGAAGATTTAAAAATGTGACAGACAACAATTTAAAGATTGAAAGAAAATGACGATTTTCATGTTTTTGTTTCTTTATTTCAGTCTCAAATGCTAGTATTTACAACGATCCAACAGAGATGAAAGGTCACAATTTATATCTTTTATGGAAGTCAACAATGTTTCACATGATAATGATATACATATAATGATAAAAAAAATATAGAAAAAAAATGACCATACAGTAAATCAATAATGACATACATGTAAATAATCAGCAATCCCAACAATAAACTAAACTAATTAAACTATTCCAAGGTTTTCTGCCTTCTACTGTATAGCAAATACCAGTGGTTGGTAATTCATCTTATCACCTACAGCAAACACAATGAAATAAAAGATTCCAAACTAAACCAACACATGTCTTGCAATTGGGTGAAATGAGTTGAATATCAGAAGGAGTGATGTTGAGAATTTCTGTCTCTGGAGTAATTCTGAATAGAAGTATCTTGACACAATAGAACGATAGTTAAATATTTTTCACTGAGGCAAAGAACACCCATGTCCTTATCCAATGACGTTAAAGATTCTATGGAAACTCGACATTCAGCTAAATTTACACTGTCATGGAACAGCTGTTAACTGCAAGAAAATGAGGTTTCAAAACTGGTTTGGTTTCACATTTCCAAAGCAAATTACACGTACAAAAATAATACTGACAAGCTCTGCGGAAAATGAATTGTTGATACATATGGTAATCACTCATCTGATGCACATAATGAATGTACTAAAGAGCAAGTTGGCTGGAGCATGCAAGCGAGTGCCATCATTCTCATAATTCTACATACAAGTAATACCTATCTATTGTATTCACTGTTGTCTCTTTTGGGTGATCTTTATTTCTGAAAAAAAAAAAAAAAAACTGGCCCCAGCTTGATTTTGCTTCTTTTATCATTACAATTTTTAAAAGCAGAGACTTAATAAGGATTCATCTTGAACCACAGAAAATCTGGAGAAAAGTTTGATGAAAGAAATGTTTTTTGTTTTCTCAAATACAACATATTAAAAAAAAAAAAAAAGATAAAAATAATAATAATAATAATAAAATAAAGATATTCAGCAGATATTATTCACTGAGATAATAAACGTAGACAATGATATGTCAAATCTTTGAATAACACTGAAATGTTTATGTTGCTATATATCATACATGTACCCAAAAAAACAAAAAAAAATGTGTTCGCTGCTCACCATTCTTCACAATGCCCAAGAAATACAGAGCTTTTCTATTTAAACCTCTAAACAACTGTTGCACTGATAAAGTTGACAATATGTCAATTGTTCTTTAACAGATCTCAGTGAAGATTGATATCTGTACATGGACACATATAAACATAAGCTTTCCTTGAAAAAAAGTGAAACAGAATATTAGGGATAATTTATGAAAAATTAGATTATCAAAAGAGAAATGTATGTTTACTGTTTTTATACAATTAATTTGTACATGTACTGAGAGTGAAAAACCCTAGCCATTCTCCTCGTTCATAACCTAAATTTTTAATTGACTCAAAATTGTATCATAGAAAATAAAAGAAAATGACATTCTAGACCCTAATACTTCTCATATTCTTCCCCAAATTAGCAATTTTCTTTTACACTATCCAAGAAAATTACCAAACTGTTTGCTGCCTAGGTATAAATTCTTAGTAAATCTACACTGAGTGAATATAATAAATTCTCAACATGAAATCAAGACATAGGATGAAAGACGAAAAACACAAGAATAAAACGTAACTCAGAATGACTGATTAGTTGATCAGAGTAAGTACAAGAACTGGCACACTATGCCAGCAAACATTTGCCAGCTGAGTTCGCCAATGCTGCAATCTTAATCTCACATACGCTCATGGATACATGTATAATTCTATCATCTCACAGGTACACAGTGGTAGCGTCATTTACTCTTTCAGTCACACATCTTTTCTCTGGTGTACAGTTTTTCAACGATATCCCTTTTCAGTTAGATATATATATCTTCCCTTATCCTTGAGCCATAAGTCCTTGGCTAAAGCCATAGATTACACTAAAAAGAGGAGATCTTACACGGAAGTGGACCTTCTTCCATTTACTTTGCTGCTAATGTTTCCTGACAAAAGTAAAGCAGCTCACAAAGGAAGGGAAAAAAAAAGTTACAAATTCTTGAACAAAACAAACATTACACTTATCAGAAGTAATACATGTATTAATGATTGGATGAACACCAATGATGCTATTCCCTTTTGAGTTTGTGTTTATGACATCTACAACTTGAGATTGTTCAATGTCAAAAACAACTACAAAATATAAACTTACTACAACTGAAACTAAACTGAAGTAAAGACTTTCTATGAACACATAGAAAATGCAGATTTGCATGTGTGGATCTTCACTTCATATGGCATAATGAATATTCACGTACTACATATGAGAAAGCAGTGATGTAACTCGCACAAAAATAATGCAGCCGACAAAAATGCATAGTCAATCTTTCATTGTATGCATACATAATGCCCCCAAATGACAGTTTGTATTGCCCTAAAGTCCTACACAAGTAACTGAAATTTGAAAAATCTAGTCAAAATGACATTGAGGTAAATAAATCTTCTGGCACAAAAACTACATCAGTCAAGACTAGAATCTTAAATTTTTCTACCCATCCATACTGTGCACACACTTTAATAATGTCCTGTAATTTATTCTTCTAAATCGACTTCTCCAAATGCTGTAGAGAAAACACTTGAGAAATAGAGAATTGATCGGATATCCATGGGAAAAATATATAAGAATAATGCCAAAAGTGAAGAGCGTCATGTCTCTTTCCATGCAGCATTTCTTTTTGAGTGAGATCTCCTCTATGTTTGCCTAGCTTTGCGAGCTTTTGTCACATAAGCATCCACTAATGACTGAATCTTTTCTTGATGGACCACCGTCTCCTTGGATCCACACACCTGGTAAATGATGAAGACATAGAGAATTAGTGCTGATTTGTGAAAAGTATGAAATTCATATTCTAAAATTCTGCTTTCAGTTTGAGGGAGAATTTGTTCAACATCGTACTACGGAATGTCTTTCTTGGAGGAATAATTATCTGTGCCCCATCCTTTTCCCTTTAACTAAATTATTAAATTTTTACTGCTAAGTCTCAAAAGTTCAACTTGTCATCATTCCTGTTCTTAAAACCTTTGACCTCTGCTCGGTGTTGAAAGCCAATAATCCACAGTGTTTCTAAGCTTGTGTATTTTCCTCTTCACCCACTTGCAAAAGGCCAGATCTGTAGTCTACTCTAGTTTTTTACACCTAATAGGAAAATGGTTAACTATTATTTAACACTATTGACTTACTTTCTCGACTGCTCTCTTGAATATATCCTTGTACTCATCCTTTGAGATCTTCCTCGAACTCCATGCTGCCTTCAGTGCACAGCGGACTGCATCTTCTACAAGCTGCCGAAATCCTTTTTTCACCTGAGTAACACCAAATTTTACATGTTAAAAAAAAAAGATTGAAAACCAGCACACCACATCAATGCTGCATCAATAAACAATATGGCAGATATAACCACTGTTTTACAATGTTTACTTGTATGTAGATCTATCAGTTCTGAAACCAGTAAAGACAAAAATTCATTGTTAATCCCCTTTAATCCTAAAGAAAAAAAAAAGTCACAAAGACATAGAAATAAAAAAGTGTTAGCATTACAGGGTTTTTATGATGACACAATATTTATATTTGAGAAATGACAATTTATGTCTTCAAGCAATATGATGCAAGTGTTGAGATACGACACTGTAAGACATTTATAAAGGAATTCTAATGCCAAATATTATGATAAAAGAATCTTGTCCACATTCACCCTTGATACTTGTAAGGTTAAAATGATCCTAAGAGAGCTTTACCTCATTAAGCAGGATACTTGAATCCACTTTATCGTATGTTGTAACTCCTTTAATTGGGGCAGTGGGTGGTGAAATTCTGTAGCTTGACCTGTGAGATTTCTCTTCACTGGCAGAGCCTCCTCTTAAAGATTCTTTTGCTGCAGGTGGCTCTGTGGGGACAGATTTTGCAGCCATTACTGCTCTATTGGATGTGCCTGGTTCGGATTGAGTTGTGCTCCCTGACTGTGAAAAGGACGTAGCAGGTGTTTCCAGTTTGGCAGTGGGTAGAGGATAGGGGTATCGCTGCTGACCTGCGGTCATAGTGTTGGCTGGATAAGGCTGATGTGGCACTGCTGGTTGATGTTGCTGGGGATAGCCAGATGATGCTACAGCTGAACTGTAGCCTGCAGAAGATGGGACAGTCTGTCTGGGCATGACCTGTTGTGCTGTGGGTCGTGGCTGGTAGGGGATATTAGCAGCTGCAGGCTGAGGGTACGGGTATCTTGGTGCTGATGGTGGGACATGGGAGGTGGGAAGGTTAGTAACAGATGGAGCCAGATGCCTGGCTGTAGGGGGATAATTTGGATGTGGATAAGGTTGTGGGTAAGAAGTTGCTCGAGGAGTTGGTGCTCCTGTGGTGGGAGGAGGTGGGGGATAGTAGGCTGGATATCCATGTGGTGGTAGAGCACCTGGGTGGGGAGGTTGTCCAGGCACAGTAGGACGAGGAGGAGGCTGAGGGTAATTAGGGGGATGGCTAAGGGAAGGGGGATGGGGAAGGCGGCCATAGGCTGGTATACCTGGATGAGCCATGTGTGGGTTAGGATAGGGAGGAGGGGCTGCAGGGTGAGGATGTGATGGTGGTGGTGGAGCTGTACCATAGTGGGGATGAGAGTATGGCCCTGGAGCACCTTGTGGATACTGATGGGGTGGATATTGTCCAGGCAGTGGTGGACGTCCATCAGGTCCGGTTGACTGAGGGTAGCCATTGGGTGGACCAGTCCTTAAATTATCACTCTCAGACTCTTCGTTTCCATTTTCCTGATCTTCAGCAACAATTTCTTCCCCTTGTTCTTCTTCAGGCTGATCCCACCGAGTTTTTCTTTTTCTTCTTCTTTCCTCTCGATCTCTCCTACTCTCTTCCTCATGACCACTTCTCCTCCTTTTGTCCATTCTCCTCTTTGGACTGCCAGATCTTGATCTGCTTCTCTTCCGCCATTCTCTTGACTCCTCCTGTCGTCTCCTTTTGTCTTTGCCTCCTTCACCGCCTTGCTGGGACCAGGACGATCGACTATCATGCGAGCCTGATCGCTGACTGATTGCCCGACTGTCGCGTGAATCCGACCGTTGTCTCTCACGATTACCACCTTGATATCTCCTCCGCCTGTCATGTGATCCAAATTGTCCTCCTTCTTCATCAGCTGGACCTTCATCTCCTGACTTTCTACGGAAATGTTGGCGATTTCTGTGCCACCTCTCTCCATTCATTCGCTGCTCCCTCCTGTAACCATTACCTCCATCAAAACTGGCACCACCTCGATAGTTCCTCTGTTCATTCCTTCCTCTATTGTTACCTGAGGCAGCAGCCAAACCAAATTTCTTTGCACTGTCATTACCTATAAAATCTAAAATACTTATAGCGTGAGTGGATATATCTTCTTTCTCTTTTTCTCCTTTGTCTTCTTTCTCCTTTTCCTCTTCTGTAACCTGCTGTTCATCACCGTTTCCCTGATCTTTTTCCTTTTTTCCATCAAACTCATTTGATTTCAGATTAACTAGGAAGTTCGCCATCATGAAAGATCCATTTGACCGGTCTTCTGGATCATTATCATTTCCTTTTTCGATCTCATCTTCTGTTTTTACCTCCTGTCCCGCAGGTTTCTCCTGGTCAAGTTTTGCTCTCTTGATTCCTTCACCAATGTTTTCCTCACCATGAGACATGCTCCTCTTACGAGATGATCCAATCTCCATTTCCTCCAAGTGTATGGCACTAACATCCAAATCAGCATTACTGTCACCAGCTGCACAACTCCTTGTGCCTGCCACCCACACCTCCTCTTCCTCTACAATCTCTCCTTCCTCCTCGTCTCCATTTGTTGCGAATCTTTCTCTTTCTTCATCCGCCCTCACTTCTCCTTCCTCACTGCTATCACTGGCCTCCCCTTCCTCTCTGTCACTGGGATGATTCTCAAATGTTCTATGTTCACCAGTCTCATCCTCTCCACTCTCATAGCCAGCTAGATTGGCACTGGTGCTGACCAGCATGTCAAAATTCCGCTTCATAATGCCCACACTGTTGTCATCGACCATTCCTCCCAAACCATTTGATACTGCAGCAAAGTTTCTCAGATCCTGAGATGATCCTGCAGATGTCATGCCAAAGCCACTGCTGTTATTTCCAGCATCCTCGTCAGCATTTAGTCTTGCATTATTGCTAAACACCACATCAGCTTCTAGGTCAGTAGCTACATTGACTTCCAACTCAGCAGATCTTCCAGAACTATGACCATTTCGGAGCTGGGTTTGTTCGCTGATATTGCTAGCCTCATCTTTCATGTCATTACTTTCCAGAGATGAATGGTCAGAACTTGAATAGATAGGTGCCTCAGGGGTCTGATCAAAGCTGTCTGGCTCAGACTTTGTTCTGCTTTCTTCTAAATCACCCAAGTTAATATTCAAAAGATGGCTGTGATGGTCAGATGCTGCACTAGAGTCATCACCTTCAGTTTTAATGTTCGTCATGAAGTCATGACCAATGTGAGTATTATTACTATTAGCACTACTATTTCTTAGGACAGAGGAATGGCTTTCGTCCTTGCTGTTATGAGCAGTATTATTTTTGACATCTGTTTCTTTTTTCACAGGTCTAGAAGAAGTGTCAGTTTTGATCTTCACCTCTTCAGGTTCCTTTTTCACACTTGTAGATTCCTCCTCGTCCATTTCTGCAAAAGCCAACAGTTCTTCGTCTGAGCTGGCTGCCTCTTTGAACTTAGCCTCTGCAGCATCCAAGTCTGATTGGCTGGGCTGACTCTTCCTGCTCTTGCCAAGCAAAGACTGTCCGCCACTGCCCATGAACGAGACAGACCTTGATGATAATTTTGCTGAAGCTGAAGCATTATCTGTCGGGTTAGATGAGCTTGGCTGAGAACCCAGTGACGATGTCCTTTTGACAGTGACAGAAGACGGTGATGATGACAGTGGCGATGAGGATGAGGCAACAGATGGTCCTGCAGTGGTCCTTGTGTTACTGGATACAGCAGACTTAGCCGAGATGCTACCTAGAAACAGGACGAAAAATCAGATAAACTGAACCCGTTTTTTTTTTTTTTGTTGTTTTTGCATAAGAGTGAAATATTTGGGTCTAAAAATTATTACAATCCAAATATCATGTATAAAAACACTACAAAAAACAACTGATCGATGACTTTTCAAAGTGAGCCAAATATTCCAAACAGGCTTACAATAAACTGTTTTTAATTTAGCTCACACATGAAAAAAAGGCAATAGAAATGGCTAAAGAGGCACATAACTTTGAATCAGAGGTAACCTGATGGAAAGACGACAGCATCTTACAAATTCCCATGGTTGACATTTAGTCATAATCATTCACAATCAACCAAATCATTTTATTGTATGTTATTTGAATTATCATCATGGCTGTTTGGTAACGGCGCACTTAGTTGCTTGGCCAAATTGACCCTATGCATGAGGTCACGTGCTGGTCACATTACCTGCGTGTACTGGGCCTGCCTTGTGGGCTGCCCGCTGCCTTATTTCAAATAGCATACACATGAAATAAGACTCGTTTTTAGTTCAGTGATCAAAAACAGTGTGACTTCAATCCAATGACCAGACAGAGACAAAGATGTACTTTACAACAGTACTAGTTTTATTTATCTGAATATATTATGAAGTGTCCTATCAACAGCACCAATACAGCTGAAACTGAGCTCACCGCTAAATCTCAAATGAAAGGATATCGTTATTGAAAAAAAAAAAAAAATCATATAAATTAACTGAACCTAGGAATTTAACATATTCATAACACTCTCATGGTTACACTCTAATCTTCAAAATGGGTTTTGCCCCACTGAATTTGAAGTTAAACCCTAACAAGGTCCCCACATCAGACCTGATATATATGAACATGTATAAAAATCATATACAATTATTTGAATGATGAATTTAAGCAATTTACATATGCATATCTCACAGTCACACTCTAAACTTATAGCAATAGGAAATTTTTATCCATTTGGTTGGTTGTTTTGGTTTCCATTCAAGTTATAACGACAGCATGTCTACGGGTGTATAAACATGAGCTAACACAAGAGCCATATTCACAGACATCTGCTCTATTATTTCGTCTCTGAAATGGCAAAATATTTATACCTCATACCCAATATGAATACAAAGGTACATAAAATATAGATGCCATATTTATATATTCATTTTAAATGTAGAGGGAAAATTCCTTTGGCATTTGATACGGGAATGAACTCTCAGGAGGACATGTAATACTTGTGTTACTCCTTCTTCCTTTTCACCCTAGGGACAAGAGTTTTTAGGTCAGAGGCAGTCTGTTGCCTACTGGTTTCCATTACGGTTTTCAGCTGCTTCCTAACCAGCTCAGACCAAAGCTCTATGTCGGAATGAATGGCAGGCAATAGCGCTCCAGCATGTGCATTTTAGGTATTGTTGGGGAAAATTTTCTATATCAGTTCAAATATGCGCTGATATCTGAGCTACTGGCAATATGTTCTGATGGATGTATTTTGTGTGATTGTGAGATGCAATTATGTATTTTGGCATAACTGTAGTTCAGTGCATCAAACTTCTGTCTTATCATAACCCGTTGATCAGTTGTCAGCTCTCCTGTGTGTCTATAAATGTGTCTAGTGAGACTGGTGTAAACTCTGTCATTTTATACTTGTGACAGTGGTTGCCAGTAGGAGATCTACTATGGTATGCCTGTGGGACAATACCGTGCTCCTCTAGAATTTTTTCTAGACTATGAGCGACAGAACCCATACCTCCAGCAAGAGGGATGATTTTGAAAGTGAGAATTTCCTCCTCACATTCTTTGGTATCTATTTTTACTTGTGACTGTTTCTGAAAGTATGAGACAGCCCTCTAAATTAGTAAGTTGTTCTTCCAATTCCCTCTCACATGCCAGCTGTCTGACATACTCATCAAATCCAGAAAAAATCTTGCTGTATCGTTGGCTTTGTCCAGAGAAAAAAGGCCTGAGCCTGTAATAAATAAAGCTGATGGGTTTCTGCTTGAAGTAAATTAAGGTGCTTGAGGGTAAAACTTAGCAAGATGTGGAGATAAGAGGGAATGACTTGAAGGGTTTTAATGTCTAGGAGAGGTACCCTGTCACTGATGTGAAATTGCTTAGCACTGATCAAGTTTTCCACACCACTGAAATGGTCGGTCTCATTTTACCATAGAAAGGACTTACTCCTGGGCGGACCCTTTACCTTTTTCAAGATCTTCTGTGGTCAGACACCACAAGCATAGATCCTTTGGGTCCTGACAAACCGTATTGCACTAGATCTACACCAAGTAAAAAATACAACTATTTGTTAACCTCTCCATCTGCATTCCTGGAGAGCATTCATTCCCTCTCTAAGTATAGATAGGACTGAATCCAAAAAACACACAAAATTGGTCCTGATTAGCGACTTTTTGTTTTCATGCTCCTCCCTCCACATGTGTGAGCCAGTTTCCTAAGGCATTCTAAATGCTGCTCATAAGTATGCTCCATCGTTAAAAAAATGTCTTTTTTCCTTTGTTTGAATGGAAAACCAGAGCTTTCATTTGATAGGAAACACTTCTGGATTTATAATACAGATAAACTTTGATGGGACAGTAAATTTAGGGACTATTACAGACATTTGGGTCACCGGCAGAGACAAGACCTGATCAGCAGGAACAGCCTGTCAGACCTTGATTTATGACCCTTCACCACCGGCAGTGGTGGTCAGTCAGGTGTGAATTAAGTGCGCCACTGGGAGAATGGAACAGAACAGCCATGTCATGTTAGCTATAATCATCACTACACAAGTAACCCAATTACAATGACTACAACTCGCAACAGTACTTTGATGTCATAGGTCACATAAACATAATACATGCTGTAGTCTTGTGCAAAGAAATATTAGTCCCTGTTCTTAATTACAACAGTTCAAACTGAGTTAAGCCATTGCAAAATGATACTGACAATTTTAGTTGACATGCATAAACTGTTAAGCCTTACCATCTCTATTGATAATCACATGTTGGCTTCCCTTGGCAAGGAGGTCTTGGTTCTGCATAATGGAGCCCAGCAGATCGAAGGGTGCACTGGTATTTGATGCTGAAGCAGCAGGTGCTGGGGTGCTTTTCACGACCACTTTTCTGAAAAAGATCATATAGAGAGCAACTTAAACCAGTGACAAAAGACACTGTAAAAACATAAAAGGCCAGTTGATCTAAATGCTACTGCAGCACCAATATGGACTGCTTCCATCATCTGTTGCAGATATTGTTTATACTAGAAGAAAACTCACAGCCTTTGCGGGAGATTTCTTTTAAATACAGATCAAACTGATACTGCAATTCTATTCAAAGTGTATGGCAAGCGTTTGCACCGCAATGTTGGTAGTTTGGATGATTACACTGAATGTTACTATAAGAAAACGAGTTTTGAATGTGCCATTCTACCAAACACTCTGACAAGTTTACTATTCAAGTATTATATCCCTTTTTTAGAATAATGTCGAAATAGTAAGCTTTCTTCCGCTTTATGTAAGTAGAAACACAGATCTTTTTGACACAATGTTGTGTGCCACGCTTTAGATGAATACATTCAGTAGTTCTTAAGTCAAAAAGTCTTATGTTTTTTTCCCCCAGATTTATAGCTTAGTATACAATGGACACCTGATACAGCATGATTACTGGGACCAACAGAAAGGTAACGTTAAAAGCAGTTCCTGCAACAGCTGACAAACAATGAATTACACTGGAATACAGAATCACTAGCCTATGTTGGTAAGTGTACAATGACCCAATTAAACACCTCACTCAGCTTCGGAGTACCACTAAGCATACAGGTCTAATATAATATGTGGGCCTAGCAATACAAGTATCCTGCTGTAAGCGAATGTCACAGGCTATTATTATACTATACAAGACAATATTTTACTAATACCAAAGTAGAAATGAACATGGTGATTAACGACAGTGATTCTGTAACAAATAGACCTGCTGTAAATGGTGCCAACTATAAATGTCTTAAAGCTGCTGACTGATGTGTTGAAACTTATTTCATGCCAATTGTTTCAAATGTTGCATGAAACATTCATTAACTTTAAATTTTTTATGTCTTCTAACAAATGGTCCTGTCAAGGGATGTGAAAACTCATTCAATTTTTATGACACCAAATGATGACCACCTGAAGGACAAGTGAAGCCTCAATTTACTAATTTTCATACTTCTTATTAACGATTATTTCAAGAAGTGTTTAAACATTTACACAAATGTTAAGTTATTTGATGAAGTAAACTTTGTCATGATCTTGTCGTGCAACAAGATTTAAAGTTTTTTGTTAAATTTTGAGTTTTCATCATGTTACTTTAATAATTATGTATGAAACTGCAAATACAACTATGTCTTAGCACTGAGGCTATTCATGAGATGTGGAAATAAATAACAAATAGCTATTGCCATGTCAAACTCAGATAACATCTTAAAATTTGAAGTATATTCCCGACTGCTCGTCATTTTACAAGATTTGGGTAGCAGTGATAAATTTTCAATTTTGTCCTTTTACATGTTTTGCTCATAAAAATTCAACTGTTTGGACTGTTGCTGCTGGATGGCGATACTCTGCGTTTACTGCTCTGGTTCTGAAACAAATCTATCGGTGTAGCGCAACTGAATCAGAGTTTGCCAAGCCTACAGAAGATATTCCTTTCCGTCTTCCTTCTCAAAAAAAAAAAAAAAAAATTCCAAACCCAAAATAAGATTGGGTGGGGAGATTATCAACTACAGGAGCTTCTCAATTTTGTAGCCTGATACTTAGTAATTTTAATCTTGTCACTTCAAAACTCTAAGCGCAATGCCCAAATTTCCACGGTACACAAAACCAAAATCTTACTTCTTTGTAGGAGTTGGGGTGAGAGTGAGAGGTTTGTGTGAGGATTTGGCCGATTTGGAGAGAAATGTCTCAGCTGAGATGGCTGGACGATGGTCAGGTTGTCTTTCCTCTCCTTCCAGACTGAAAAAAAAAAAAAATTCCAATTTTCTAGATAAGAACAATTCCTTTAATGAACAGAAAACTGCTTTTCTTATATCATAGCTTGAGGTCTCCAAGACAAGAGATCATTTTTTTCTATTTGACATAGCTAATACCCTTAGAAATAAAACAATTCCACAAATTTTAAATACTCACGTGAAATAGAATTTATAAGTATAATCTCAAACTCAGCATATTTTATTTACAGTGCTTGACAAACTCATAAGGCTCATACATCTATCACCCCATGATCATTCACTGTCAGCCAAGTGCATTTCACATTTGACAAAGCATAATAATCTCCCAATTACTGAGATGTGGAAGTAATCTGATGACAGAATAATCGAACAAGTCGAACAAGTGAATCAACATTTTGCAGGTTTTGAGCACCATGTGACCTTATCCAAATTTTTGTCATCAGTCAAAGTTTGGTATACTGCTAAGCTATTGTGAAAACATTCTGTCAATCAATATCACAAACTTTAGCCACTGAAAATACTGTATGCATCACTGGGAATAATAATTATCAGTTTGACTGATCTGTCTACTTGATGACATGGTGTGATCTTCCTATCCAACAGTCATGTGCAAACTTTGCCAATTTGTGCCAAAACCTTCAAATTGTGTCTTCCAGCCTTGAATTGGATGATGAATTGTGAAAATTAATCCCTCACAGCCAAAGGCCACTATCATAAAATAACAATGCAAGTTACCATAGTCTTTGCATTTACTCCTTAAATACAAATTCATTAGGAAATTTCATGACATTCACTGTTCTTCAAAAAGGTCCTGATATTTGCTAATGATAACATTGGGAATTAGCCAATAGACCATCTGAAAACCCTTCCAAGTATTTCCTGGGCCCTGGAGAGTTAAGGCATTTGATACAACCTACTCTGCAAAATTGTACAGTTCATCCTTGTTTCCTAAAATGGAGAATGTTGCCGTTCCATAATCGGCAGCCGATCGTGGTGCTCCTTCCTGTTTGCTGCTGACTGTGGGAGTCTTCTGCATAGGGATGGATCGACCAGCAGGAGGCCGTGAAAGGCCTAACTTGTTTGCAATTCGGCCTTTAACACTGGTAACAGCCCGAGAAATAGCTGTGCGGGCCTGAAGGTTAAAATGAATTGAAAATGCATGTAAATAGGGGGCCAATTCCAAGGACAAACAGTGTCTCTAAATAGTATCAGGCAGTTTTCTGTGACGGCTTTGAGTGATACTGCTATCCGAAATCTTTTGACAGTACCATTGATATCCTTTAACAGTGGCACTTAAACACCCACTAACTCAGTAAGCTAGGAACACTATTCCACTTGATCATTAGCCCAGCACTTACAAAAGAACAGAAGTTTTTTTACTTTAAGTCTACACCAACGAACTAATTATAGATGGAGATGTAGGCTACAGGTTTTGTTTCCAAACACAGTCCACTGTGACAACGATGGTCTGGGTATTTCACTGTCTATTTCTCACTTTTTCAAATCCAGGTGAAACATGCTAAGCTAACAAAACTTATATGACTATAAAACATGGTTTAATATTACAAATATGCAACAGAGATGTCAAACTGCCTTCTCAAAAAAGTCAGAAAATTTCACCTCAGTACTCAGATGTGATAATTTTCCATCAACAATCTCATATGACCACTCAACTGTCCGTTGTCAAGTATAAGGTATTAAGCACTACAAACTGCAATCTCTGTCTTCAAACAGTCCCAACAGCAATTCTCAGAATTTCCTCTTAGGTACGTCTGGTTACACTATTACTGTGTGGTATTTTTGTATGGCAAATTATTATAAAACTGCGTTTCCCTTGTGGACTCAAAAAAGATCAGCAGTTGATAGGCCAAATGAAGGAAAGTCGGTGATGACCAAAAGTCAGAATTCCAAATTAAGTTGGAAGTTTTGACATCCCAGATACAACAAAACCATTAATGGTTCTGCAGTTCAGAATTTTGCACATGCTCTTATATTAATCTGTGAATTTGCAGGTAAGTTTTATGCTTATTGCATGTTCAAATGTCTGCAGAATGAAGCATGCTCTGTAACTCTGTATTTCAAATTTGCAAAAAAGTGTAAGAAAAAACTACCTCTTTTTTTTTTTTTTTTTAACCATGAATTGAGCAATTTAATGGATTTTATGTCACTATGCAAGAGACAAACTTACCAATGTGGGAGTTGAAGAAGTTGTTTTCGATTTCTTTGCACCTTTCCTTGTTCCCTTCTTTTTTGTTTTTCTTTTGCGTCCAGTTTTTGTTTTTCTTTTGGTGGTTTTCCTTTTTGTGGTTTTCCTCCTCTTCGTGGGTGTCTTCTTCTTTGCTGTCGTTGTCTTCTTCTTCCTTGTTGTCTTCCTCTTTGTTGTCTTCCTCTTGCGTGTTGTTTTTCTCCTTGTGGTTGTTTTCCTCTTCCGGGTGGTTGAAGTTGTCCTCTTGCGTGTTGCAGGTGATGTTGCAGATGTTGCTCTTGAGGGACCTGGAGTAGGTTCTTCATCATCCTAGGGATAAAAGTAGCATAATTTCTCTTTCAACAAGGAATTGATATCTCATATACTTAGAACAAAGAGAAATGGATGTTAGGTTAGAATTTTTTATTTTTTTTTTATCTCTTGCAAAAGTTCCCATTGAACTTTACATTTCTTGACCAGAATATATTTCAATAACCTGTAACTGAATTTCCATATCACAAACATTTGTTGGATGAGATAATGAAATCAGAATTTCATCTTTTTGGGGTTTTTTTTTATAACAATTTGTAAAAATTAAAAAACCTGTAATTAGATTAGAACATTTGTCCACACAAAGCACTAACAAATTCAATTCCAACTCATAAATTTACCTCAAATGTTTCCTGAGCTTCTATCATTGCTGCAATTCTATTCCTGCGAGCAGCTCTCTCTGCCCGCTGTTCAGCTATAGTCCTTCTCACTCGTTCACTGACTGTGGTGCGAGCGATACGTCTACCATGGACATGAGCCTGAGTTCCTTCTGCGGCTGCCAAAGTTTAAAATAAAACTGTATAACACAGAATCTTTTTATTCCTTAATGAAATTGCTATATATTATGTGGCCATAAATTTGTTGTATAAATATCTATAAATGACAACAACCCATTTGTCATAAAAAGTGATCAAATGAAATGTAAGTATTCTGAATAAATTATTTTTCATAGTTGAGAGTGTTAACTGGCAATACTTCAAGATTTTTTTCAAAAGGGATTTTTCTCAATGTGCCAAGTCCCAGACAAGTTAGCAAATAGCCAAAATTTCTACTAGCAGATTTTTTTCAGGATGATGGCAGTGGCATTTCAGACAATTGGTTTTTCAAAGTCCCAGGTGGTGAGGAATTCACTCATGTTATGGCAAAGCCATAAGACAATACACAGGGTCATATCATGATACACTACAAATGTAAAATCAAGTCTAGGAGCACCGCCATTCCTCAAAGTCACTTATCAGTCTGCTATAGATGGTCAGAAAGAAATGATCTCTAGCCTTGGTCCATACACAAAGATCAGTTGAGAATTTGCCATACAGTGATAAATGAATCATTTATTTAATTATTTGTCCAATCACTTTCTACAACACCCACCATGCATTACTGTACAAACAAAGTTGTAAAACTAAAAAAAAAAAAAAAGCTCATTTTACATCATGCCTTGTGAAATATTTATTTCAGGGATGTCAATCTGTCTACATGAAAAAGTAAGAAAAGTATTAACAACACATAAAACTGAAGTAATTTAATGGTAAATAATACTGGATTTGGGGCCAAAAGAGAAATTACTGACTATCAAAAAGTAGGAAATCCTACTAAAGTAGGAATTTGACATCACTGCTATTTCTAGGTGATAATGGGTTTTCCACTCTCGTGGTGAGATACTAAAGCTAAAATTTCTTTAATTCCTCTGAAGAATATGCATGTTGCTGGCTATACTCATTCTTTCTCATACCACGGTAAAACTGTCACAGGACTGACATTCTACAAAAAAAAAAAAAAAAAAGGAGTACCTGCATCTCTTCTGCGCTGACAGTCAGGGCAAAACCACTCATTCACTGGGACACGAGCAAGTGGAGGATCCAGGCAGTCGCAGTGATAACTGTTGTCCACGAGAGAAGGAAAATTTGGAGAAGGTAAGTGGGATGATAAGTTAGAGTAAAATGAGATAAAACATGTTCAGTCAAAGAAGCATATGAGACGCAACACAATGTAATTAAATGCTCGTCAAATTTTGAGCATATGGAGTTATTGGTATCACTGTGAAGATTATTCATTCCCATACCTTAAGTAGAAGTTGAGATATTGGCAATTAAAGATGATGGGGGTGACCGGTAATTTAGTGAGAAAATGGCCGATCACTTTTGTAAATCCTTCGTTACCTTTGTTAGGCCGTGCCACTAAATTACAATTTTTTGGCCTTTACTCACTCTATTTCAGTCAGTCGAACTCTGAAATGCATTTTTAGATCGATATAGAAGGGTTTGGTGAAGAAAAAAAAAATATGCTAAAAATTCATTCACTGCTGAAAAACATGTGATTTCTCCGGTCGCCTCAGTTTGATGAGCGCCTCATTTCATCATGTCGCGTCTCTGATTGTTTTGATATTCAGTCATCATGGACAGCTGTACATATAGATCTCTCATAAAAAAAACACAACACACCACTTACTGAGCATTTATAAGAGCACACCATCATAATTCTATCAAAGTATCAAATCTTGGGAGTGTCATAAAAACATTCGGTTATGTAAAACTGATCAAATGTTTGTCAACAATTGAACCTCTTTCTAAAGGCTCCCTTTCATTGAATGATGGCTCGTTCTTGCTCATTTTTTTATCCTTTTCTTACCTTCAGACTCAAATATTACTAGATATATGTTCCTATGGCAAGAACAAATTCAAACATGAGAATTCATAATATCAAATGGATGAGAGGGAGACACAGCGAGAAAGACACAAAAAGAGAGTTGAAAAAAAAGGGGGGAGGGGGGATGGGGGGGGGGACAAAGAGAAAAAAGGAGAAGATAGAAAAAAGGGAGAGGAAAAGATGAAAAAAAGAGTTAAGCGAGCAAAAGAGGGAGAAGAGAAAAGAAGTGAGAAAGATCAGACATATCGCCATCATCATCATCATCATTTTATAAAAATACAATAGAACTGTCAGACCCGCAACTAGCAAAACAATTCAAGAAAAACAAATGACATGGAAATCTATAAACAACTTGATTGTGATGATAAATTCATATCATCATCATTATCATCATCATCATCACTTTATGAAATAGAAAAAGACTGTCCAGCCGGCAACTAACAAAACAATTTTGAAAAAATTTGAAAAAAACAAATAACACGTATAAATTTCCTCTTCTTGGTGTTGAATTGAACATAGCCAAATTTTCTGACCAACTTGGTCCTTCTGCAGGGCAACAAAGTAAACATATCATCATCATCATCATCACCATCATCATCATCAGGATCATCATCATTTTATAAAATACAATTAACTGTCTGACCAACAACTAACAAAACAATTCAAGAAAAACAAATAAGAGATGCATGTATATAAACAATTTGATTTTGATGTTAAATTCCCTGTCAATTTTTTTTCTAGTCTGCTTGGCTCTTCATCGGGGCAATCATCATCATCATCATTATTACCACCACCGCCACCACGACAAACAACAAGAACAAAGGCAATGATGACAACAACAAAAAGATATTAATAATACTGACATTCAGATTTTCGTTTCATGAGCAATAGCTCCCTACATCTTTTGATTGTGGTCTCGATTGTGATGAAGCGGATCCTTCTGGTTGTATATAGACGGTCGTTTTGAACACAAAATTAAATTATCCAACTTTCATCGTCCATGGTGTAATTAGACTGAATTCTGAGAACAGCTTCCCCTCCACCTCTTTACATGGATTACAACTTCCTAGTTATAGACATGTGGCGGGAAAGGGGAAAGAATTTATAGAGGCAAGCTCTACAAAAATCATCTCTCCTTTCGCCCGACGGACGGCGTGGAATGAACATGTTCATTACCTAAACTGTCTGGTCCGGGATGTCTGGTTTCGGTGTGGGTGGACTGCCGTTTTTTATAACCTGCTGTTATTGTTTTGCCGGCGCTCATTCTTTTGCACCGGGAAACGGTCCGGTCCGACCGTGGGGCCCGACGCCGGTGTGGGTCCACCCTTATTAGATGAAGATACAACGAAGTGTACCGTACACAGAAAGATACTGGCAATGAAAATGTTAGAGTAGTTAATTAAAATGTGACTCAGAGCTATTAAATACGAAGTCGAGGACGTAGACATCTTTCTGTATTAACAGGCATCAGTTTGACCAGTCCTCAGTCACTGTGTTGGAAATCATGTCTCTTTTTTGGATTGTAAGTAGCTAATTCACACCGTGTTGTTCTTATCTTAAATGGGAAATTCATTATTTTGATCAGCTGGTTTGCTTTACTTTGGCAGGCTTAAGGGGTGTTCAACAAGCTGTGTAGGGATTGAAAGAATCAATAATTTGTTTTCTTGTCTGTATAAAGTAGACCATTGATTTTTAAAAAGGGATAAAGCTTATACCGTAAGGATGTAATAATATATCCCTTATTCGGATTCACTCAGTCTGATAGGAAAGGATTAGGTTCTGGTGGACAAGCGGTCTCATTCTGGTCCACAGCGACGTCTAAGGAAGAACGAGACCTGGTTCTCCAAGAAATCAGGCACGAGGAAAACGAAAAGAGAGTCCAGAAATCTGTCCAGCAGGGGCTACAGGGACAGTGGACAAACTGGGAATGTGTCCTCCAAAGAGCCATGACATGGAAGGACATTTGGCACATGGCACCCATGAAACTTACCTACCTACTGGCATTCAGTATTCGTGCCGGATTTGATGTGCTTCCCACAAAGACTAACCTCACCAGGTGGAAGAAGGAGACGAGCGATGAATGCCCACTCTGTGGGGGGAAACAGACATTACAACATCTTCTCTCTGGTTGCAAAGTCGGCTTGGCCAGTGGAAGATATACCTGGCGGCACAACCGTGTGCTTGACGTGCCGGCATGAACGGTTGCATCAGCACTGATAGAGCCGGAGAAACCAGATGAATCCCGGGTAAACACATTCGTCCAAGTGTCAACAAGTATTCCCACCAAGATTGCCTGCAACACTCCAATACGTGGCATACTGGAGGGAGCCGGCGACTGGGACATAGTAACCGATCTGCCAGGGTGGGAGAATATCCCGAATTAATTAAGAGGCCAGGTATGAGGCCGGACAGAGCTTAGCTAGAGGGTTGCGAAGGCGTACATCATTGTCGAGCTAAGTGTTCCGTATGAGACAAACATGGAGGAGCAGCACGAGTACAAGATGGCTACGTACGAAGATCTCCTTATGGATTTAGGTAAAGCCGGAATGATGGCGAGCATACTCGCGGTGGAAGTGGGAGCAAGGGGCTTTGTTGGTTCGACAGTATATTCTCTACTAAGGAAGCTCAGCTAAAGTGGCCGAAATATTAGAAGTGCCCTGCATGAGCTAGCAACAGCAGCAGAGAACTATTCCTGTTGGATCTGGTGTAACAAGAGTGAGGCGTCTCCTACACCACTCGATGCAGACGGTAGATTTATATAGAATGAGTTATGCCATAAAAACAGTGACACCATTAGCGTAGTGGGTAGAGCACTGGACGATAATCCCAATGGCACCAGTTCAAATCCTGCCAGAAAAGTGGGTGACGGACATCGGGAGTAATGACTTTCTGATGAAAGAACCCACTCTTCCTCTGGAGACCGTCACTTGTCTCGCTCCACCTGAGGAGTTTTCCTACCACCCTTTATTGCAGGATTTTCCTATACATTTCATGACGTAGGTGCCTGAGAGAGAGTGTAAAGAGCACAAAAGCGCCTTTTCTTCGCCATTATACTGTTCGCTCAGCACCGTATGTGTCTGACAAAACGAAAGTAGAGGTGTTGGTCTGAAGTTCTCATTATCTTTTCGCTTATGGTAAAACAAATTATGGGCCTATCCCATGGTAACTGCCTTTCGGCTTAGGTTCTTCCTCACCATAAAATGGTTTTGAATCACAGAATTTACGTTTATATCCCAAGTCAAATGTCTAAATTGAAGCAATGTCTGATGACAGATAGTCAGAGCGTGGGAGCATATAATAGGCATGTAGATCAACCTGTCACTAGAACGTCTCATTGAAACAGTTTTTTAAACCATTAAACAACAAACAGGGCATGTTGGAATATGAGATAGCATTAAAACAAATAAATAGATTCATATAGAAGAATTTCTATAGAATTCCTCAGGCTTACCATGGTCTTGAATAACCGTCCTTAAAAACTACAACTGAGCCATAACTATTTCGCAGGTTTATCAATCATTTGCGTAAGAGATCACTACACCTTAGAAACAAGAAAAAAACAAAACAAACAACAACAACAACAACAGCATTTGGATGACAGTATCATCATTGAGTGATAATAAAGAATTTATATTATTAGAATGATAATAACAGAATTACCTTTTTTCACTTTATCTGTTATCAAGAAAAAAGGAAAACTTTTAAAAACAAAACAAAAAGCTGAGATATTGCTAACGCCAAACAAGACTAGGTACGCATTGTTTGGACAAGGCCAGCATTTCCGAAGAAGTAGTTGATAAACAAAGGGCCTTGATGTAGCATTGTTTTATTTATCTTTCCTCTATAGATAACGTCTATCGTTGTATCAATCTGTGATCTTTCCTCTAACGAAATGTTATCTTTAAAGATTCAATCTCTCCCCTGGCGATATTTACCATCGCTGTATTGTTTATCGAATATGTTTTTTTTTTTTTTTTTGGAAGCCTTTCAATCCTAAGAGAAAGGATTATCTCTGCTTTTTAGAAGCTTCCAATTTTTGCTGAGAAATGTTTGTGGGTAGAAATTTGGAATTTGGGAATTTTGCCCGGACAGTGGCACTCAGGCCTACTCTTACATCGATTTTGAATTGCCAAGTGTTCTTTAACGTGCGTAACGTACACACGGGACCTCCGAAATAAATACGCCCTTATCCGAGAAGGCTAGATGTCGGGCTTCCCTACCCACAGGAAGCCAGGGGACCGTTAAGTCACTGAAAAAATGCGGGTTTTCGATCTTCGTGTTCTGTCATCCCCCGATGCAGAACCCGCGTTTCGATCCCGGCCTGTTTTGCTCCATGAGTAGACGCCATACCGATTGAGCCACTGCGTCCCCCTTTATCGAAGATGAATTGAGTTACCAAAGAAATAGGGCCGTTCACTGATAGCTTGACAATCGTCAAACAACGCAAGCTGAAATGGTACGGACGTGTCACACGTTCGTCCAATCTTCTAAAACAATATTGCAAGGAACTGTCCCTGGAGAAAGGAGAAGTGGAAGACAGAGGAAACGATGGGAGGACAACATTCGTGAATAGACAGGCCTAGAGGTGAGATACACCCTGTAGAAGGCTGAGAACAGAGAGAAGGGGAGGAGACTGGTTGTAGCATCTTCGGTATCGCCCCAACGATCAAAAGTTTAAGGGTCATGAAGTGAAGTGAAGAAGTATATTTTATCTTTGCTTTAACGAGAATATCTATCGTTACTTTTTGTATCTTTTCTTAAAGTACAATTCTGTCATATTCTTTATCTTCCCGCTCAAATTTTCTATAGTCTATCCCTTATCTTTCTTTTACAGAAACATTTTATTATTGTATCTTTATCTTTCAAATTGTTCCTTTGTATTTGCAGATGACCATCGCCTTCTTCTCAACAAACTTCCTACCTACTGGTGTGACAGCCATAAATGACCTTCAAAACAGAATTTTTACACAATGTCTAGAGGTTTGTTGGTTAACTTTTGGAACATACGGGCTCAAGGACAATGAGAGGCGATGTAAAGACGATTGTCATGTGGATTGCAAGAAACCTGAGGCGCTAAAATTCAGAGTTTGCTGATCAGATGCCAGTTCAGTAGCTTTTGCTATTTTTCAAATGACCAATTACCAAACTAATTGCCATTGTTGCTTCCATTGATTTGGCCATCGGCATTATCAATTAATCAATCAGTCTGTAAATTAATCTATCTATCTATCTATCTATCTATCTATCTATCTATCTATCTATCCATCTATCTATCTATCTATCTATCTATCTA